>WAAB01004750.1:194867-210780 GCA_013389865.1 Piaya cayana | reverse complement strand
CCAAGTGACAGGGGACAGGACAAGAGGGAATGGCCTCAAGCTCCACCAGGGGAGATTTGGGCTAGACATCAGGAGGAAGTTTTTCAGAGAAAGGGTCACTGGGCACTGGAAGAGGCTGCCCAGGGAGGTGGTTGATTCACCTTCCCCGGAGGTGTTTAAGGCATGGGTCGGTCGATGAGGTGCTGAGGGGCATGGTTTAGTGTTTGATAGGAATGGTTGGACTTGATGATCCGGTGGGTCTCTTCCAACCTGGATGTTCTGTGATTCTGTGACACTACAGAAGGCAAAGAAAAGCTATTCTAAATTCCCACAAAACATTGAAATAGTGTTTGTATTTATCCAGGTTAAATAAAAGAAGCATAAAGGTAAAGCTACACTATCCAGGACAATATTCACACTTCCTAGTTCATCTGGGTTTGCTAGTTCAAGACTTCCAAAGGGAACATAACTGCAATATTCTCAGATATGCATCAGCATTTCCTGAAGAAAAACACAACTAAGCTAAACAAATTACAGTTTTCCTTTTCAGGGAAGTTAAATTTAAGTCACAGGCTTAATTTTGTCTTTTTAATCTGATAATGTGATTTTTTCAGTTTCAAAATAAATTTATAAAGCTTACTTGAATTAAAATCTAGGAAAATGAGACCAAGAGTCTCAGGCTACCAATAAGGAAAGAACATTTCTTTACTTCTTACCATCACCATTGAATTATTCATAGAAAACAAGCAGTCTATTTAGCATGCCTTTGACTTCTTCCATCCCAAACTTCCAACCTTGGATAGCGGGTTTTAATCTAACAGTTCTACCCCAATAAATACTTCCATTATAATTTTGAAGGTACGCAGAATCACCATTGTGACAATATGGAGACATCTCTGTAGATATCTATCGCTGTTGACAGCTTTTTAACTAGGGATTCGAAAGTTCAGAAGTACTGAAGAGAATAAAAATGTCACATCTGGGGAATCTTCAAAGACTAAGCATCAAATCAGTGATCCGAATAATAAAGGCAGATGACAGGTGACTACAGTAAAAGAATGGTAATAAAGTGACTACAATGGACACTTTCACAATTTATCATGGTGAGAATAAGAAAAGCACCTTTCTGCAGCTCATACAGTGTACACCACGGAACTATTCAGCTTCTTTAGATAGTGAGCAGAGCAATAGTGAAACACTTCAGGTAGGCACTGCAGTTAAGTTGGTTCTCCGTGTCTCCCAGGTAGACACACTGACACTCAGCCAAGTAGTGTGGAACAACAAAGACCAAACCCCTTCACAAACTGCAAATGCAACTGACTCCTTAATGTTGAATGACTACACTAGAAAGCCAAAATATGAATGCTTTAAGTACCTTTCTATTTTTGTATCTCTACATTTGAAAATGTTCCAGTTAGCAGGATGTTTTCAATTGTCCCTCTCATTTCCAGCCAAGAGGTACAGTAACATTTCCCCTGGGAATAAGACTTGGCTCTGGATTTCCATAAGGGCAAACCTTATTCTGAAGACAACAGAAATAATTTCATAATTTTACATGTTGAAAGAAATTTACAATCGTTTACAGAAATATACTGATAGGAATGAATATTTTCAGCCATCAGAACAATTTACTGTAAAACAATCACCTGAAAGGGATATTGGCTTTCTGTCCAAAGGTAATGCCTCAAAGAAAGAACCCTGTAGAGACATTTTTAAGTTAGAAACCTGGCTTAAGAAGAAAAATTGTAATTTGACCAGAAAAGACGACTAACCATCCCAACTATAACTTGGAGATGTCACCACCTGGATTTTAAGCATTTTACAACTCAAATTACTTTTCTTACTTAAACTAAACTTACTCCAATTTTATTGCAAGGATTCAAGTGAGTTCTTTAGCTAAATGACAAAGAAGGCAAACACCTTTACAATTCAGCATTGTCAGATGTGTACAGTAACACAGGTGAAACAAATGTTCTATTTATAAATGTCTCTAAATTATTATTACTATAGGCTATATGACCATACTCAGTCTGCTTCCATAAGATACAATGTAGATGTTGCTAACTACTGTAAAAGAGTGCGTATAATTCTTAAGTCTCAAAGTTTACTGGCAAATTGCTATTTTATTTAGTCTTGCTTGGTCCAACAGGTCAAAATGGACATAACTTCTCTGAAGAACTGCTCCTGTACTTATACTGCTCAAGGGAACATTATGTAGACAAGAGGTTAAAGGCCAGTAATCCTGATCGACTACATGGATCTACCACAGTAACTTTAGACATCGGTCAATATAGAAAGGCTTCAGATGTGTTAGATCATGGAATGGAAGAGAATACAGGAAATTCAGGTTATTTTAGTGCTATAGAGGGTTGCTTAAGATAGAGGCAAAAGAAGCCCTCTAAACATAAGAATTAAAAACCTCAAAGAGGAGGAAACGTCAGGTTATTCAGATGTCCACTCAGCCTGAGAAGAGCGTTCCATTTATAATATTTCTGGCACATTTGGATTGACCTTCAAAATTATGTCTGCTTGCTAACAAAAAGAATTATGGGGTGGAACACAACAGGAATTATAAACTGTGAAGTATATATTTACAAATTACTGCTACTTTGCATTTTGCTAATAGTCTTAATTCTAACAGAATTGCTATGCAGCTCATTACTTAGGGGAGACTATCATTTTCCCCCTCTTGTACTAGCAATACTTTAAATCAGGGTGTAATTAATGTAATTAAGTTATTAATAAAGATTGAAGGGGTTGGACACTGTGAGAAATACTTAATTTTGTGTATCTTTAGCTGACTGACTGTTTAGGTTTGCATTTCAACTCTCAGCCAAATTATCTGTAATTAAGTCAAAGCAGAAATCTGCCTCTCTTTTAGCCAGTGTTGATGTCAGATGGATTCAGAGTTCTGGGTGCTAAATGTGCCCACTCTTTTCATCTGCTGTATTTTCCTATTCCACTTTTATTCAGTGTATTCATATTTTTAATTTCTCTGCAGTGCAGAATAGACAGTTATGCCACAGAAATAAAATGCTCTGAATCTACCTACTAACAAAATGGATGAATTTTTGTCCCTGTCCAACTGACTGCTGCTGTGGTAATGGGAGCACCACGGGAAACAGTTCACAGTCTCATTGTTCTACTTCCACACTCAACATTCGTAAAAAACTACTCTTATAAAAAAAAAAATTACCTGTGTCTTAGTCTTGTTCAGGGTAGTCTTGCATTGAAACCTACAGAACTTGAAAGAGATTGGCATCACTTTCTCTACTCACAATCCTGGAGTCTGAAACTGATGACAAATCTACTTGAGGGTCTTCAATCAAGTTTCAGCTGGGGCACAAAACCAATGGAATCTGTTGGTGTAAGGAACACATTTCTTGAACTCCCTGGCAGTTCTAGTACCCTCCCGTGAAGGTTTGCCATGATGTCAATACTTAGATACTACTACCGAAATGTGCACACATGCTTCACAGGCCCACATCAGTGTGTCATGTGGAAGATGTGCTCTATTTGGTTAATTAATAGTTGTAACTCATTTCAGTAGGCTTGAAATTGTTACACTTGCTTAAAAATGCTGCAATTTGAGGTTTCTAGGGGACTAACATATTTGGCTGTATCTTCTTATATCACGTCTCTTGGATTCTAATGATACTATTTCTAACTGAGGAGTTTTTTTAACCTCAGCATCATTCCAAAAGCACCTGAATCACCATAATATATGGATCAAGTCAAAAATAGTTAATAGTTTTTAAAATAATTTAAGGTATATGTTATGCAATCAAGCCTTGAAGGTGCCTGACATCAGGCTGTGTCCTGGCTTCTAGACAGTCAGGGTCATAAAGTTCTGCATATTTATCAGCTGTTCCAGATACCGCAGGGCAACCAGGGCACGCAGACATTCCAAAGAAAAACAAAAGCAAAGGGCTCATTTTATGAACGAAACAACTGAATATTTGCATTTGTGATCTTTCTGCTGAGCACTCATTTATAACTGTATAAGTCATTCACTCAAGGGAGCAAGACTCCATCCAGTCAAAAGACAAAGTAGCTCCTAAACGTGAGATATCTCTCTCTCTCGTACACCTTGCAAAAAAGTCACAAAGATAAAGAGCTTTACTATTCCCATTCTACCTATAGCATGTTTTACTTTTTACTGCTTTCACATTAAAGACTTTTTTCAATTCACAAATAAAAACTTCTGATCCAACTGTTCCCTGCTACATGACACTGAAAGCAAAATCGAGACTAATTTAGCCACTTATAATGGACTTAAGATAAGCCAATCAGTGACTGCACAGTTCCCTAGGCTGCTAAAACTTCTTCATAGACTTTGTCTTTTATAAAAATGAGGAGCATTTTCTACCTAAATGCTACCATTTTCACTGTGACAGACACAAGGTATGCACAAACAAAAAAACCCATCCTTGCCAACCACCATTTGTATTTCAACTCCTAGATACTTTTTTTTGTTTGTTTCTCTTTCATTTCAAGTCACCAAACACAGAAACATTTCAAGTCAAAATGCCTGTAGTATGAATATCATATGGAGTTCATGAACACCTTTTTTAAATAAAGTCTGTATCAAATTTTCAGAATATCCTTTTTATTCAGTGGGAAACACTGTGGACCTTTACCTTGTTTACACTCTCATTGTCATAAAAGGTTTATGAAACAGTGTAGAAAGCTGAATTCACTTCTGAGGCCTCTCAATAACAGTACTTTAAGCTAAGAAAACCAAACTTGCTGTCCACCCCCACTATTCTCCTGTTAAGGGTTCATGAGGCGTTCTCGCCAATAAAAGCAGCTGGAGATGTCCTTGATCTTTCTATGGCTTTTATAGAAGCCAGATGGCTTGGCTCTGGAACATCTCGTAATTTAGTGACATAAAGAATTAAAGAAAGAGTTCAGGATTAGCAAAATTAAACTGCATGATGAAGAGTTACCAGAAAGAAAAAACACTGGTTTTTTTTCTGCTAGAATGTTACATACACTGCAGGCTTTCAAGTAAGCTCAGAGAAAAATAATGATGGGTTAAAATAGCATATATCGATAGTTCTGAGCAATGGGTTCAAAAGCCAGGAAAAACCTATTACAAGCCTAATTTTTTCTAGTTAGGCAAAAGTCCAATGTGCCTACCAAGCACAATACCAAATATGTTCTATTAGTTTGGTTCAGTTGTCCCTTTCTTTCAAGGCTGGATGTCTGCTGATACAACAGCAAAATCATCAATATCATGATAATAAGAGAGTTAGTAGGATTATTGTTAAGAGAAATTAAATACTGTCTATAGGACTAGAGCAATGGAAAAGTGTTAAGGATTCACCAGTCTCTAAATGAAGCAAATAATAACTCAAAATAAACTTTTGTTCACATTTAAACCTTCTCATTAAGAACTCTGAGAATGTTTCTTCTGCACTAACTCTAATGCTGGTTCTCCAACACCCTGGGAAATAGATATTTAAGCTGAGAAAGTCTGTAGTCAGAAGCTCAAATTCAATTCTTATCTCATCATATGTCTCTTTAGTTCACAAGCTCTTTAGGTACTGTATTTTTCTACCTATTTGTTCAGCAGCACACTAACAATCACTCATCTTTCTCATATTATTAAAAACTATTTAATAATTAATCCAAAGACAGAGAGCTTGTTTTGATTATTTTGTTTACTCTACAGTTTGGTTGCACTTTGTACACTGGTGTCATGTCTGAGTTTCATTCCTGCCCCCCAGCAATATCCCATGTGATTTTTTCTAAGATCTTGTGATGGTTATTGAAGACACTGTTTTCAAAGAAAGCATTCGCTCTCAGTTTTGAAGAATTACTGAAGGTGGAAAAAGAATTTGAATTATGTCCTGCTAAAACTGCCACCAAATGAATTATTACTCTTTACAGTTGTGTCCATTAATTTTACCTGTATCTTTCCATCTAGATAATACACTCAAAGATAGAATGCACAGCCTCTCATACAATGTTTCTTTATGAAACACAAAATGAAATATAAAAAAAACCCCTCAGCAACGAGAAATGCCAAGATTAATGCTGTTTGTGCAAGTGTAATTGAAACTTCCTTTGCACAATTGCTCTTCACATCATAGGAATATAAGCAAATCTAATAGGAGACCACAGAGTATAAACTCTTCGTCTCATGTTAATATTCAAAATACAAGACAAAAGTCTCCTTGGTTCTGTGGTTATCTATTGTATTTACTTCCTATCCCTGAATATATCATGCACAGACCTAGCAAGACAAGAAGAATGCAGCTGTGTAACTATAAATTTGACATAAGACGTAATGCACACAAGGAGGAATAAAATGAAGGAAGCTGTTTCTAATATTGCATAAACAAGTATTTCATTACATTAAATAAAAGATATTTTAGTATATGTGATTTCCTAGGTTAAAAGAAGTTAAGGCACATATAACAGTGATATCTTGCAAAGGTCAAAAATAACCCTACTAATCAGTACCTAGGTATGCACAGCCAAGAGGTAGGTAACAGAATCAGTTTGCAGGTACTCCTATTTCCACTAGACATAGCTGGATATTTGAAAAACTCTGACTTTCAATAAGACTTTAGCTTGGAAGGCATTCTTTAACTTGTGATTTGCACCACGTCTGTGCTAGAAAGCAACACAAGAACTTCAGTCCGCTCTTTGCTAACTGTCCTGCTTCTAGACCTTATTCTCCCTGAGATCCTTCAGCACTACACATCAGATGTCAGGCTAGGATGTTCCAAGATAACACATGTGTCAAGGTTTTTAATTCTAAAAGTGAATTTATGGAACAATCCTGCATGAATCCTTATTTTTAACCATTTTAATCAAGCTGATAAAGATATTCTAATAAGGCATACTTAAAGGATAGGAAAGGAGAAGAGTAGGTTGAAGAGGAAGTAATTGTAAATGCTAAAAGAAAATAAGGATGCTATTTCTCAGTTTCAGACATTCTTTTCCTACAAACACAAAAATAGCCAAAGCATTTACAAGGTGGATGTTTACACTATAGAGCAAGGCCTGTGGGAGCTATGAAAAACAAACCAATAAAAAAAAGAGATTGAATTATTTGCTGTGGAAATATGATTTTCATAAAATATACTTGCTTCTGTTCTGTAAGTTTTTTCGCCATCTCTGAAATTTTATATGGAATTTAGAATATTCACATTCCCAGTAAAAGATTAACACAATAAAATTTAACAGTGCTGAAGCAGGCTTTGTATTCACAGAGGTTAATAATTCATTCAATATACAGCATAACATCAAGACAAGTTTTGGAGTTTGTTTCCTTTCTTCTTATATAAAATATATGTGTGTGTTTATTTTCAAGCTTTTGTCTGTCTTACTTTTAAAACATCCAACCTCAGCTGCTAATACTTTTACAGACAAGTTCCCACTCAAGTGCTAGGAAGAGGAATCTTTACTTAAACAGCATATTTCTTTTAAAAAAATCATTAAAAAACCCCCAAAAGAACAAAAAACAACAAGAACAAAGCTTAACATAAAAATTCACAAACCTTGGAAAGAATTGACACAGAACACTGCAACTTGTCTTTAGAGTAACAGATAGAGGCAACAGCCTCACATCATCCTTGCTGTGGACTTCAGGTCCAGCTTAAAAAAGAGGGTTTGATAATGTTTTTGTACTGAAAATGAATAACTTATTACCTTTTTATACCATAAATTCTGGTTTAAATTGATGATAAGCAATATAAGAGGTATAAAAATAGAGCTCTTCAATTTCACCAAGTCAAAGAACTCATGAAACAATTCTGATATACAATTGTACAAACTGGCATGATTTATTACTTCATTCCTTAAATTCATACTGGAAAAGGGGCAGAAGGGATTTAATACTTATTACATTCAACACAACATGATTCTATAGTCAAAGTTTATAACCACAACACGTAGAATAATTTAGAAATATTCACAAAGGATATGTCACATTAAAAAACAAACAAGCAAAATTACAGTCCATTACTTGCAATTAGAGTGTTTTCCTTTAGTTTTCATTACAGATACACTTTCCATTTACAGTTCCCCTGCAAAAACAGTGGTTTGTTTGGTGGTTTGTTTTTTTTTCTAATTTGCAAGTACCATGTTATAATTAAATAAAATTGCCTGTTGATTGTGTGACACACTGCACCACTGCACCAGTCCACTGGGGCTGTTATTCTTTGGCTGCACTAATGCATAAATCACTGACCATGTTAATACCCTGAGGCTTAAAGGTGCATCACTTTTGTTTAAAAACAGCTTGCTTTGTTATTGTGAAATACCAAAATTTTTTTCTTAAAAGGTTTCTGAATAGTGAAAGGTAAGACAATAAAACCCCAAGGTGGGAATTGAATGACAGAATGACCAGATGTGCGATTAAAAACTTTTTAAATAGTAAAACAAAATTATTCTTTGCTGAATAACCTGACCTTCAAGCATTACCACAAAGAGGAGTCATAGAATCATCATAGAATCATGGAACAGTTTGGGCTGGAAGGGACCTCAAAACCCATCCAGTTCCTCCCCCTCCATGGGCAGGAACACCTCCCACTGGATTCAGTTCCTCAAAGCTCCATCCAACCTGGCCTTGAAAACCTCTAGGGAGGAGGTATCCACAACTTCCCTGGGCAACCTGGGCCAGGCTCTCCCCATCCTCACAGGAAAATATTTCTTCCTAAGACCTCATCTCTATCTCCCCTCTTTAACTTAAAACCATTACCCATTGTCCTATCTCTGCACTCTCCGACCAAGAGCCCCTCTCCAGTTTTCTTGTAGCCCCTTTCAGTACTGGCCATTGCTCTAAGGTCTTACAAGAGCCTTCTCTTCTCCAGGCTGGGCAATCCCAACTCTCTCAGCCTGTCTAGGCCAGTATCAAACTTTGAGAGACACAAAACCTTTACGATATTGAAATCCACCAGAGAGCTCTAACTACCAATTTAGATATGAGTTACCAATGTGCCTCCAGTACAGAAAAGGGGCAGGCGGTTTTTAAAAGTCTTTCCCAGTCTGTTTTTCCTTAATGTAAGCAAAAGACAACATCATAAGAATAGTTTCTTTAGATTATTTTAGTTATGCACAATGAACCTCACAATCTTTAGAGGCACAGACCCAGTTGATACTCTGCTGATACAGTGCTGGAAAACCAGAATGTAAAACTCAGTTCTGTGTGACAGCAACAAACAAATGATTCAGCATGACAAAATGGTCCTGGAAGAGAAGTTATTTGCAGGACATGTAAAAGCCACATGACAATCAACGTGACAACCTTTCACTTTTCACAACCATTGTTTCCTATCAGACCACCCAAACAGAGATTAAAAGTTAATTTCCAGTAAACGAGTCAAGGTTTCCAACAGAAATATTTGGTAGTCTTGATGGAAATATGGGTAGGAGAGTAACTTAATGAAACTAACCTTAGTGATAACAGCTCTCAGGATCAAAATTAAGCATACCTTACATCCTTTCCTACTCAGTCACATCTATCTGATATCTCACTGCAAGGAATTCCAGGTTTCATAAGTCTCGTCTGTCCAATATGTTCATATCCCATATCTTCATAAAATCACCTCACCAATTCAACATCTGTTCAAAATTTGCTCTCCTTTTCTGAGATTGTTTACCGCACACCTACAACTGAGGCTATCATAATTGTTATTTTGGTCAGATTGTCCTTTACTCCTTCTATCTTTTTGCAGAATAGTCACCTTTGCAGGAAAATATCATTACCATGGAAAATTCCATTGTCATGGAAAGCTGATGAAAGGAAATCTGTGTTCCTTTGGTAATGATGGTAACACTCCTGAGTAGTACAGCCCCAAACAGATCTCAGATATGCTTTATCCCAAAATTCCACTAATGTCTTTAGAGAAGCAGCCACTGAATACTCAAAAATCTTCTTTTAATAAGTTTTTCAAGCTGTTTGGGTTTGGATTTTTTTTTTAGTTTAGTTTGTGTGGGTTTGAGGGTTTTTTCTGAAAAAAGTCAGATGACAAAAATTAGATTGTTAAATTTTGAAAAAAAATCCACCATATTTTAACACTATTATTAGAACATGTTCTTGAATTTAGCCTTCTCAGGCTCTTCTCAATGCAAAGAAATGTCTTTTGAAATGTGACAATGACAAGATACTAAAAATTACAGGAGGGAGTTACAATCCATGTGGAAATAACTTCTTTTGTAGAAATTACTTATGTAGGTTTTTTTTTTTTTGTTTTTTTATAATGGTGTTGTTACCAGTTCATTCTAACTCCTTCTGTTACACTCAAATAAAAAAGAAAAAAAAACCCAAAAAACCTGTCCTAGATGCAAACCTGTCTCGAGCTGAGGAATGTATCCAGACTAACTTATGGTTATTTCAGTAACTGCGGGGAAAAAATCATTTCAAAGTGTACCTCCAATTATCTTTTCATGCAAGTAATTAATCTAAAATTAGATGAGGGGACAGGGAAGAGGGAGGGGGAAGAGGGAGGGAGAAGGGGAGTGTGGAGAGAATGGGTGGGAGGGAGAGAGAGAAAAAACAATGTCTGTGAAATAGAAGACACAACAAAACAGAGCTGACTGAGAGATTCCAGAACTGTTGAATTAATTCTGCTCTTCAGTGCTGTAAAGCTAGTTAGCCTGTCAGTTCAAAGACCCATTCTCCCATTCCTTCAAGTCCCTGGGATGGGTAAACCAAAAGCTGGATAATTGCTACTGACAGAGACACGGTCACGGGATTAGACCCTGTTAGTACCACAGAGGAAAAACGCTACTTCCACACTGTTCAAATGTCTCCTGAGAAACAGATGTTGAATACGTTTAATTCAGTGCTCTCATTTCCCCAATAAAGTTACAGCCTTCACCAAGGCACGCAAGTAACGGGCAGAGAACTGGTATCGTTTTTCTCATTTTTCAGTCATCATCTACTCATTTTGTCCCAAGGCAAGCAGGGTTAAGAGTTATCAGAGGGTTGCACAAAGAAAACAGCAGTATCAGAAAATATTCAGATTGCAAGAGAAGGTAAAGTTCCCAAAGGAAGACAGATATGAATAAACTGCCGCAGAAGGATGACCGTCAATTAGTAATGCCAGGTAAAACAAGCAGAAGTTTGAGATTCCTGATAGTCAGCACTGGTCTTGTTATCATCTCAGAAGGAAGACATCTTCCTACTCAGAACCAGCTCAGAACTAGCAAGATGAATGTAAGGAAAATACAGCTGTCAAAACACACCTACTACTTACTCACAAGATAAAGAGAAACATGTAGAACTGGAGATGCCCAATATGTAAGTCTAGAATCCAAGACATATAAAGATATTTCCCTTCTTAAGTCTCAGTGCATTTGGTTTATTAAGAAATATGTTACTGAATAACCATCTGCAAGCCAATATCATCATATATGCACACATTACACTCCATAATCAATACCATACTCCCATATGGCGGCCACTTGTAACAATTTCATATTTACAGACAATTACACCAGATATCACAGTAGCTTCACATGGTAGAAATAGAAAACACTGGTGGAGTCTACACTACTTTGTGTAGTAATTGATAATGTAAACCAGTGGGCTCTCTACTCACTTTGGTCTAGATATTAAAGGATAGGCATGACACCAAAGTAACACTTCATTGAACCACTGTTAATTCTCTAAAAATGCTTCTCATTCCTAGTCTGAGTTTGGAGTTGCTACTGGACTGTTAGGCAGAACATCAAGCCTGCAACCTCATATGCCAGTAATGAATATTCTGGGGGGTCAGTGAGTTCAGTCCCTTAGGTCTTCCCTTGAAACACTTGTGCCCTGTGACTTAGACTGCTGTCCACAGTCGACTCTGTTGTTACAGTTGTGTTACAAAAGCATCAAGAATTGTAAATTTTTAAACATTACAGCAAATAATGTCTCAGTTTCTATGTGCCTCTAAAGCTGTGGCGCTCGCAGAAGTGAGAATGCAATAGAAGAAAGAAGCATTGTTATCTCATGCTGAGGAAATTCTCCCTAGAGGCGAGTAGAGAAACATTCCCTTGACTAACACTCATGTGAAGCGTTTTATTTTGCTGTTATTGCTAATGTCCAAAAGATATCAAAATCCTTGTATGAAATGCTTATATGGTTAAATAGCACAGGCAAAATTGGGAGGCATCAACTTTATGGACTGAAGATTAGGTAAAGGAAAATAATTTGGAATGACTGTCAGTGTATAAACACCAAACAATGCAGTGAACTTATATATTTATGATGACAGAACCCACCCCCCCCAACCAGGTTTTTGGAAGCAAACAGACACAGATCTACATCTGGATGTGTGAAGATCATCATCAGCATCTCTATGTACTTTTATCATTCTCTGGATTGTCCTCACAGCTCTCCTTTATAAGTGAAAATCTAATGCTTTGCTGTACTTTTCAATTCAAACTGAAGATGAATAGTAAGAAAAATTCTTGAGACATTAAGAAAAAATACTGCAGTTCAGCCTCCCATATTTTCAGAGGGGAGGAAGGGAATAAGGAAAAATCCTCCACGAAAAGCACAGAACTTTGCAAGTGGTAATTGTAGTTTGCTGCATCAGCTGTACTTACCCTGAAGGCCCACTTTGTTAACACTCTTAACCACATCTACCACTTGACTAACTCTTGTAATTTACACCTCAGGGCATAGATCACAAGGTTTCCCCAGCAAAAAACTAATTGACATCACATGAATATGTTTAGTATCTTTTCACTGACATGCTGGATGGTGTTTTTCTATAGTGTAACACTGGTAGTGATATTAAACCGGTTTTCCCATGCCAGTTTATTTAGCGACATCTTTGAAAAAGTGGTATTAAACCCTATGGGCCAAACATCTACCAAGCGGGCATTAAAAGAGGGGGCTGATTCATAAAACAGTCTTTTAACTTGCTTGTTCTTCAGATTCTGTACCATTTTGGCTCCACATTTTGAGTAATTCCATTTCTTAAATGAATCAGTGAACATTAAATGGGTTCATCCTGCATTCAAGTTTTTCTTGTTTTATAACAGCATCTTGGCCTCATTTCAAAGCAGAATGACAGACTTATAGCTCCAGATTGAGAATTTATGACAAAACCCATAGCAAAAATAACAGGTAACAGAACTGAGAAAACAGATGAAAATTAAGAGGCAAGCATAGGAATTGGAATGATCTTATACCAGATATACATAAAGGCACAAGTTATTATTTCAGATGCTCAACATGACAGTTCAAAAAATTAATATCCCTGGATTTTAAGTGGCAGATCACTCTGAAGTTTGTGAGGTGAGCTGATTGTCCAGTTATGACAAACCCCAAAGCTCCATCTGAGGATACAGAAAGACATTAAAGTCACATTTGCAGTGACTCATCCCAGCCAGTTCATCCCTATCTACATGAAGAAAAATACCTGCCAAAAAATCTAGGTATTTCCCCAGAAGGTGATACGATTGGTTTGTGAAGCTTCTTAAGTGTCACTAAACAACAGATAGATACCAAAGAATGACAGGAAATTATGTAAACTTGTAATTTGTTTCCCTAAACGTATTAGCTTTAGTGGGGACGCTAACATCAGTTTCTTTCTATCAAATTACTGCTGAACTAGAGTCTCTCTTGCACATTCAAACAATGAGCACACAACTCATTTCCAGCTCTCCCAATCAAGTTGAATACACACACATATTTGGATCAGATTCCAAGAGAACGTAAGCTTTTCAACAAATAACTGATGAGGTTAAGTATAAATTTTACTCAGGGGCAGACGACTTCAATACCTGTCTTCTGTGGAGTTCCTTTGAGTTTCCAGTCTGGAACCGGCTGGGATCAGATAATGTAAAAGGTCTGTGCAAGGCAAACATAGTGCTCAGGCTCTAATAACTACATATCCACTTCCATTGACTGACACATCTGCTAATTCTCTAACACCAGCTGTCTGAAGAAGTATTCAAATCAGACCAGTTTTAGCCAAGATAATTGTTATAACAGAATGTACAAGAATAAAAAGCCCAGTGCAAATAGAAGACCGTATTTGAAATAGTTGCTGGAAACACAAACCAGGCCAAGATCGAGGCCTCTCTTCAAAACTACAATTAATGTACTTAAAAATTAAAATGTTCTTTCTGTGTTTAAATTTTCAGAAGTGTCTCTCGCTGCTTCCAGTTTATATTTAAAAATAAAGCAAACTTAGACATTGCTAATGTAACCCAGACACATGTTAGATTTCAAGAAACACAGCCTTATCTACAGCTAAATATTTATGCAATGTATCTCAGGGTGACAATGAGCAGCCTACAAGGCTGTTAATAAGACCTGCTGAGCAGCAATAAATGTTAAAGAGTAAACCTCAGTTTTAAATATTTTTCACAGCATTTGATTTGCTTTTAAATATAAGTTCTAATATTGAGAGTAACATATAACAGGGCATTTACATACAGCTTTTATGCTTGTTTTTCAAAAGAAGCAGCCCTTTTTCATTAACATGCATTCAACATTTACTTATGGATAAATTACATAGCACTTTCAATTTAGGTCAAACATCCACTGGACCAAATTATTGTTCTGTTTATGATTCTGTCAATGAATGCAGTTTGCAGAAACAGATTTTGGAGGTTTACTGGCTATAGTTACTTACCACACAACTATTTAATACTGTTAAAATACATAAGTATACAGTACATTTATACCATAAAGATTGATTATTTTTTCAAATAGTGCCAAACTGGATCGACTTTTAAATTTTTTTCTGATTTTTAAACAAAGCATAACTTAAAAGAATAGATAACAAAGAAAGGCTTATAGTACTGTGGCCAAATAATAATTCAGACAGAGAGGTATACATTTTAGAGTGCAGTATTCTGTGCAGACCTGACTCAAGATCTCATGGAATGGATCTGATAAGTGCCTTAGTTCTTCTCCTCCTAAATACCATTTCAACTATTGCTTCATGAACACCAAATAGATGCAATAAAGATGAATGGAATAAACAAAACAAATGAAAAGAAAACCCCCACAATTACATGATACAAAGGCCATTATATCTTCAGGAAACAAGACATGAATCAACTCTTTTCCCCTACTGCTGCAGTAAGAACTGAAGAAAAGTCTGGCATCTTCTACCCACAAGTATGGGAAAGATCACTACTGTGTTCCGTGAACCCTTGCCCACACATATACTGAGACTCTCAAGGGGAAAGTGGGTCACATTCTAATCATAAAAACACACTGACTCGTACAAGAAAACATTTTATTACCCTTTAAACTTTTGTTTTTGCAGCTGCAAAACAGCTTTATTAAGAGAGATAACACATATGTGATCGTCTGCCATCATGGTAGCGCCTGGGCAGTATTACACTGTTAACACGGCTTCTTTTGAATGATATGTGTTACAAAAATGGATCTGTACTTCTAGGGACCTCCTGTCTCACACTATTAAAGGAGAACAGTGGGTAATCGGCAAAATAGACACAACTGATGAACTCCCTTATTCACCGAGTTAATGTTTTCAGAGGTATATGTGGCATATTAAAAGATTTTGTGAGGTTTAGTTGTTAGTGCAAGCTAGGAAAAACTGCAAAGATTTAATGAAGTTATCTCTAAACCAGTCACAGACCCCAAACTCACCAAGACAGGCATGGCTGTTGATATTGTTCTTCATGAAGAGAACAGAACTAATTGTTTAATAAGAACCTTCACATAAAGATAATAGAGCTGCCCTTTTAAAAAATATAGACTTTCCACTAAGCCCCTCCCCCAAAAGAATTATTTTTAGAAAAGAACAAACATATTTACATTTACCAGAATGTTCCAAAAGATCTAAAGGCTTTAGACATGAGGTTTAACACAGCCAAATGCCGAGTCCTGCACCTCGGGCACAACAACCCTATGCAGAGCTACAGACTGGGTGAGGTCTGTTTGGAGAGCTGCCAGGAGGAGAGGGACCTGGGGGTGTTGGTCGACAGCCAGCTGAAC
>WAAB01004750.1:129482-194806 GCA_013389865.1 Piaya cayana | reverse complement strand
AGACAGTTTAATCCTGCCTTTAAATCACTGCCTTGCATTCCACAGTGAAATTAAAACTGACTCTCATCCAAAACTTTAGGTATCTCCAAAATTATCCAAGAGTAAAAATTAAGAGCATGTAGTGCCTATGCACTTGTCACACAACCTCAGAACTGTAAAAACACAGACTATTCCTTTACAGAACTGTAAAAACACCTGCAGAACACAGAATATTCCTTTCTGCCAAACAGTACTGACTCCCATCTCCTTTAAGAGCCAACAACAATACAGTTGCCTTGCCACACGTTGAAAAAACCTCAGTTGACCAGGCGTATTTTAGAGGATAAAGAGCTGAAAGGTCCCTCCTTGTCTTTCTCCCCTCTCCCCTTTTTAAATGAAGGTCAGTCTAACAAATATAACTCATACAATGTTTCTGCTTTTCCAGTATCACTCCCAGTGCTAAATCAATCGTTAATCTTGTGTGTTTTGTCTGCACTTTGTTCACTGAATCCATAACTATAATTTAAATTAGTCTATGACTGAGAACAAAAGGGCTTATCTAAGGAAAAACAGAGAAAGATAATTTGAGTTCAGACCTTTAGGATACGGCAGGAAACATATCTGACTGCTAAGCACTATTCCATCATATGAAATCTGAGTTTTCTCTTCATAGCAAGAGATCGCAAAGAAAAATATATTCTGGCTAGGCAGAGGAAAATATAAACACACAAAACATCATAAAGGATACAGGTATTCTGCCTCATTTATTTAAATTTTAAAAAGACATAAATGCATTTATAAGAATTGCTTTAGCTTTTCTATTTATCAGTGTCCTCAATCGTACCTCCATTGCAGCCCTGACAGAATAATTAATTTTAGTCAATCAATTATTTAACAAAAACTCATAGGTGACCTCAAAATAACACATAATCCACCAAGAACCAGTCACGACAACAATCTTTAAATTCCCTTGGAAAGGAAAATTAAGTCAGCTATTTGTGGCTTGGGGCAACCCAAGCTGTAAATCTCTCTTTTCTGATCTCTTCATATAGATGAAAGAGCAGTGCCGCTCTGGATTACACTGAACAATTATGTGTTCTGAAAACCCAGGGAATCATGTTTCAGACAGCTTTAATCATTACCAATTAAATGCATCTTTTGCCACCTCGTAATAGTTCACCCAACGCCTACAAACACTCAAGTGTCACTTGAAGAAGCCAATGTTTTACATTCAAGTTTATGGATACAAACAGGCCTGCTCATACTTGTTGACAAATCCAAACAGAGGTGACCAGCCCGACTGAACACCCACCTTCTCCCTCTGGTGCAAACCTTCAGAAAGCTGATGCAGTCTTTGACACTTGAGTAGGCTGCTAGAAGTGTGAACACACAAAAAGAGCAGTGGATATGGATTTCATGATCTGGTCTGGCAGTCACTCAGTAAATACAGATATTTAAATTATTTCCTTTTTCAAGGAAATAAACTTGCTGTACTGTCCTTAAAAGCAGGAGAAATTTCTCTTCAGCATCCCTGCCTTTGCTATGCTTAAGATTAACAGTGTATTTCAGCTTGCCCACAACAGCATTTCCTTCGCAATCTCTCACCAACCAGCCATCACTCCCAACAGGACCAACAATGTGGATACTAAAAAACAACAAGATGCTGTTACAGCTGCCAGAATATCACCACTATGGGGTCAGTCTGAGAAGTGCTAGATGATACAGTGGTAAAAATGCTGCTTTTCTACACTACAGTTCTCATCTTCACTACCCATAGCAGTGCTTCACCAAGGAGAAATTTTATGAAAACCTTGGTGTAGATGGTCACTCAGGGTTGTTACAAGGTATATATAAAACTATAACAGTCCAGTAAACGTGAAGCACTTGAAACGCTAAAGGCTCAGGAGTGTAATTCAACCAAGCAATGTGATTGTTAGTGAGACAAAACCCCTTACTAAAATTTACTTGTTTTTAATTACTCAAACAAAGCACCATGTGCCCAAGGGCACCATGCTTTGATTTAGGAAGACTTGATTCCTGACCTCATGCTCCCTAGCAGACAAAAACTACTAAGTAGCAAAGCTTTTCCCAGAAAACCTAAACCCAAGGAAACTGCTCTCAAATAGACAGCAGCAGAGAAAATCAATCCAACCTAAAAGATGAACCCCACCCCTTCAAGGCTGCTATTATATCAAGAGGCAACTGAGTTGTTGTAAACTCAAGGATACACAATAGTCAAGAAAACACTATAATCAGAATAAAGAATGGTAAAGGCAATAAGTAATCCAAGGGATACACTTAGGAAAACTGGACAAGCCTTTTGATTGCATATCATTCCTCACAGCTGAAGCAAAATCAGCAACATTTGATCTAAATAGTAGTTGAGGAAAGCTGCTAGAATTCAGCCGGTGAGATAATCTGAGAACAAAACCAGCATCAGCATAACAGAGAGGAGTAATAACAGGAGAAGGCGCCTGACTCACATGCCTAAAACCATTATTTTACCTCCCCTATTTGTCTGCTGCTCTAGGCAAATAACTACTTTGTCTGCAGCTCAAGCAAGCCTGGTGAGACAGGTGAACTAAATGCTGAGAAAAGATTCTTTCTACCTTCATTATAACCATCCTGGAACTTCAGCAGAATGAGTGCATTTTCAATTGACAGCCGGCACTTCAGTTTCAGTTTTGTACTACCATAGAGGCTATACCATGTACAAGAAATACTGTGGCTTTAACTGTACAGCTTCTTGACTTGAAATTGGTTCCTACCTACCACTGTGTTCAAAAGCTAAGTCAAGTCTCACAAAAAATTAACTGCGTGAAGCCATTTGTTTTGAAATAAAAGCGTTGGTGACAGCAGCTCCAAGGACAGTTTACAAGTGTATATGAGGTGTAAAAGATTATCATATCTACAACTTCCTGTAAAGCAAGGGTTGTCTTTTTCAAAAGTACCCTAGAAGCTCCTCTTTACAGCAGAGGCACATTTCTGTGGAAGACTTATTTTCCTGAAGAAGCCTCCAATGTCTTGGATGACAAGGAAGTATGTTGCAGAGTTCCAGTATCACCAGCACAGCTTTCAACCACCAGTGTAAAATTAAGTCAAAGTCATAATTTCAAGAAGCTTTACCATCAACACACACAAATTATGAAACATCCTCCCCAGTTAGTAGGCTCCACAAGTGTGTTTCATAAAACACAGGTGGAGGCTATCCAGAAAGTTACTTTTGAAGCATCAAGTATTTGTTACCTTCTGGGCAATGAAGAATCAACCCATCGAGTACTAGACTGAAAAGTTCAGTGACCTTTACTCCTCTCTTTGTTAGAGAAGGAAAAGACAGAGAAACAGACAGACAGACAGTTCCATCAGTCTGAACACAAGGCAGCTTTGAATGTAAGGCAGCTGCCATTTCTTAAGAGAAAAAAAACCCACACAATTGAGAAAATACATCTGCTAACACTGATCCACATCCCACACACACTTATCCCATGCAGATTTGCTACAGAACTAAATTGCTCACAGATCTGAGCACTTTGCACCAGAGCCAGAGCTCTTACCACCATATGTGATGCTCTTTATTCACTACAGCCCCTCAGAAGCTGTTAGAAGACGCAGTCCAAATCTTGACAGGGCTATGGCAAAACCCAGATCCGCAGTCTATACAGATCTTAATGATTTTTATTTGGTTTCCAAGTTCCGTTCTTGTTTTTCCTTTCTTTTTAAGCTGAAAGAAATCAGTACAGCCCTTTCCTAGGCCACTCTTCAAATGTCCTTTATTTTTTTATCACAGAAATCCAATCTAGAAAGGATACAGGAGACAACTGCGTGTACAAGTTGAGAAAACTTTCAAACCCTGCTGATGCCAAAAAAGTAACTTTTGTAGTGGACAAGAGTTCCATATTTGAGGAAAACAAAATGCTTGGTGTTTACTTGATAGAAACAGGTTATTCTATTTAAACACAGTTTATTCTATTTAAAGACAGTTTGCAAGAAAAGATTTGATTTACCCAGTGCTGACTGCTTACTTCTCCATTCCAACCACAAAATGTTGGTACCTTGGTAGTCATTAATCACTTCTAATGCCTCAATAAATCAACTATGCTGTGACAAAAAGTGAAAACTCCCACTTTGTTTCCCTATAAATGTAGACTGCAACACCCAAGACAGAAATAAACCACGTGGCACTGCTGGGCTGCACTTCTGAGATGACTGAAAATTCCTACAACATACATTTTAGTTGGGCTATCAAACCTCTCTTTCCACATTAGAACACACTTTGGGGTCTTGACAGTTTTTGTATTTGTCAGTGGGGTTTCCCAATGTGACTAGATCTTTGTCAAAAAAAAATTCTTGGTTTGAATTTATTCAGGAAGTGATGAACCTTCACTCTTTTGAAGGTATATTTCAAGCAAAAATATACAAGAAGGATACACCCTAAGGACCTCATAACAGCAACACAGTTTTAGAGCATTGATGAACTAAATGAACTCAATCTTTAGCCTTATGTGAAAGAGGATATTACCAGATTTGTAAAGGTACTGGGCATCTGTAATTCCATGTAGTTCATGAAAGATACAGATGCACAACAGACAAATAACCCTCTGTATCTCAAAGTCAGGTAGTCAAAAAATAACTCAGCAAAATTATTGGCCACTTTAACATGTAGGCCTCAGTGATTTGCGTCTAATTAAATAGAAGTTAAAGTCAAAGCCAGGATTAGAAGCCACAGGGGACCCTTTGATGTCAGTTTCTCAGACCAGGCTGCTTTTTGCACTCCTGCACTTTCCCTTCACTTCAGCTACTCTTATGTTGCTTCTTCAGCCAAAGAGTCAAATCAGCTACAGGCATTCAGTTGGGGAGAAATTCTTAGCATCTTGACAAACATCTACAAATAGCATTATCTTCAACAGATGAAGACTGATATTTCCAAAGTCACAAGTCCTCCTAAAGCTTGGTCCACTGGACTCTCATAGTCTGTGTTTTTCTGAGTATTTTATACAGGTCAAACACACTTTAAACTGTTTACAATAAACAAGTTGCACATCCAAAATGCATGCAATACTACATTGCAGAAGACAATAAATTAACCCTTAAAAAGTTGACAATGTACAGTTACAAAGCTAACACTCCATATAAATATACCTGGAGAGCATTTCATACCCTGCCTTTGTAACTCCTTCTGCCACAAAGCCCTTTCCCAAAATTAGTAGAGCCCTTCAGCTCCTGAGAAACAACAAGAGGAATATTGATCTTGTGAACTTACGATATGGATTTTGACAATTTTGAAGGGACGAGTGTGAAAGTAATTTCTAATGATCTCGCAGCAAAACTTATTCATATTTTGTCTTCATATTGCAAAAAATAAACAGGCAGAAATAAAACCTTTAAACTCAAAAGTATTTGTCAAAGAACTATAAATGGGTTGCCAGGGAGCTGTAACACAGGAATATCTATACAAAGTCTAGCAGAAAGTTTACACTGGTTACAAAGACCTCAAGCTAGCAGTTGGCACATCATACTCACCTCCACTATCAGAAATTTGTCTGAATGAGATGGAGAGGAGACCTCATCATGGTCTATTGTTTCCTCACAAGGGGAAGAGGAGGAGTAGGCACTGATCTCTTCTTTCTGGTGACTGATGATAGGACTAAGGGAATGGCAGGAAGATTTTCCAGGAAGGGTTAGGTCAGACATTAGGAAAAGGTTCTTGTCCCAGAGGGTGGTGGAGTGCTGGGACAGCTCCTCAGGTAAGCAGTCATGGTGCTGAGCCTGACAATATTCTAGAAGCATTTGGCCAACGCCCTCAGACATGTGGTGTGAGTGTTGGGGCTGTTCTGTGTAAGGACAGGAGTTGGACTTGATCATTGTGGGTCCCTTCCAAGAAAAGGTATTGTATAGTTTTATCATAATTTTCAAGATTTTTCTGCTTTTTTTTGTGCTGTTCCTATACACTCTATCATGAAAAGCATCAATAGCTTTCCCTCTCAAGAAGTACATCAGACAGTCTACATTCTTTTTGCATAACTTTTTAAAGTTAATTTTTCAAGATATAGGAGAGACTAAACACTCAGTGCCAATTTTGCTAGCATTGCAACTTCAACCATGCTAAGCAGTAGAGGCAGTATCATAAGTTTAAGAAATGAGGATCGACTTTTGTTGTGAAGAGTGTTGATTGCCCAGTTTCCAAAGATTTGGTTGCACATTCAAGTGGCAAAAGCATTTTTTTTTCACATCAACAGTGTTTGACAACATCAGGGATTTTTTTTATACAGTTTAAATGGAGAGGAATACACACACCCCAGAATATTAATGTGTACTTCTGCAGGCATGCTTTATGCTGTTTGCTTCCTGCGCAAAACATTTGGAAACTTGTTTCAACTCATTTCACCAACAAAACTAACCAACACTTGAATTTGCAGATTTAGGTAATCAAAAATTTTTAAAAAGGTACTACTCAGATGCAAAGTAAGTTGACTTCTACCTTTGAAAAATCTAGACATGCCTTCTCTCTCTGAAGGTCAAGTCAAAGCTCAGTTGGCTAATGTAGAGGAGGTCAAATCACTTAATTCTGTACCAGCTCCACTTTCTGGCAATGTGCACTGTAAATCTCTCATTAACCACACAATACTCAGTTTGAGATATTAATATCATGGTCAGGAAAAGGGCAACAAATATTAAGATAATGCTAGCCTACTGTATCCTTTTCTCTGGAGCATAAGCTGTTGCTATTGTTTTGCTGATTTTAAATAACTATCCTTAAAAGAGTGACCACTGAATCACATTAAACATCTTAAAACTCTTTCCAACCAACCCAGTCTATTTGCTTTTTATGAGCACTTTCCTTATCTGAAATTAAGAACATGAGTGTAAATGGTAATGAAAGCTCTGCCATAAACATAGAATAATAAAACTCAAAATGCCTGATACAACAGACAGACATTCCAGTACCTTGCTGTGAGGGTGGGGAGGCCCTGGCCCAGGTGGCTGCCCCATCCCTGGAGGCATTCAAGGCCAGGTTGGATGAGGCTTTGAGCAACCTGATCCAGTGGGAGGTGTCCCTGCCATCATTAGCCAGGGAGTTATTCAACTGACCAACACAGAAAGAGCAAGTAACCTTACAATCATTCTGTTTGGCATAACTTACAAGCAAAAAGGAGAATTTATCACTCTCCTGGCTTCTTTTGAGTTGGGTTTGGTTTTCCCATCACTTTTAAAAACACTTGTATTATCAAGGGTCATGTTTCTGCAAACTGACCTCTCTAGAGAGGGATTCGCTTGACTTTGACAATGATACAAAGAAAGGAACACTGTCTGGGGGGGGGGGGGAAGGGAAATAAACCGAAAAAGAAGAGAAAATGCAGTGATATGGCCAGTATTCATCAGAACACACTAGGAGGTGTCTAATGAAACAGAAATTTTGTTGAGCACTTTAGCACTTTACATAAGCACGTTTGTATTTTGGATGTTCATTTTGGGACACACCTTAGCCCTCGCTAAGCCCTTACTTGCTTCTGAATGACATATGAGTGGAGAAAAAGCAGTAGTTTGGCTCATTATGCAAGATGCTATTTTAAAAATACTAACTGGTGGGCAAAATATATTGCTATAAGTAATAGTAAGCCTTATGTTCATAGAAACAGAATAGAATTTTTTGAAGAGAAGGCAGACCTTGGAAAGATATCAGAACTGGAAAGGTGGTTTTCTGGATTTAGTTAAAATTTCATCGGTGCTGTAGGCAACATTTCTAGGTTTGTAGCTGAGTATTCAAACAACTAAATGTTCTTGTTGCACATAAGTCAAGGAGCTAAATCACTTAGAAGATTCTTAGTAAAAATAAGAATTTGGAGTCAATGTTGCTCCAGGTAACTCTCTCTGCTCTGGGACTCAAAATAAAACTGCTCATTCAGAATAGAAGTGGGGAAAAAAGCAAGCTCTGCAGAGTTTTGAAAACTGCTCTTCCTTCTGGGTTTGAAGCTAAGCTCACTATTTATGAGAGAGCTTGGCAGAAAATAAAAATTTGAAACAACACAGTTGCAAATACTGTCAATTCTTTACCTTGTGTAAAATGATAGGTCTTTCATTTACAAAGACATTGGCAAGCTATCAAAGAATACACATATGAAACAAGAAAAAGAATTCCATTTAGTGCTCAATCACACAAGACTTTTTGAGCCATGTGAAAGGTGCTCGGCATAAAGTTCCCTAAATTTGACAGGAAACCAAATTGTTCAGCACTTAACTGAAACCGGCCAATGAATGGCTTCAATACTCAGCTCAGGAATTTGGGAAAGACACAGTGAAATCAATGAAAACTCATTTCAATAGGCTTTAAATCAGAGCAGGAATCAAAAGGACAGATGACTAAACTTGATTAATTTCTTCATTTCCATGCAACTAACAGTACCAAACAGTTTCCTTGCTAATCTTTAAACCTGAATGAGTGACTTATTCTGTGTGTGATTCCCAGCAGATTAGTTGAGAAAACTATAGAAGAATTGAACCCAGTAATCTATCCTAAAATCTCACCAGAAGTTATTAATGCACAAAACTTTGACATTATGCCCACACTACAGTAAAGAAAGCTTTACAAAAGGATCTGATCAGACTCTCCCAAGTTTGCATGGTGGCTTCACATCACTTCAGTGTCTTAATACACCACATGATACCCAAGCGAGCAGCTACACATGGTTTCCTAATTTATTCCTATGAATTTGTGTCTGTGATTTTATCTCCGGCTTCTCCTTTGTGTATGCAAGTGTGGGTGTTGTCATGCCCCAAGCAGTTCTGTGGAGTTCTCAGGGTTGAAGCAGCTCTTTTATTGTAATCAGTTTTCATTACAGTCCTTTGATCTGTCTCCATTCTTTGTATGCAACACTTCATCACCTATATTTTCTGTCATAATTGCATGTGAAAGATTTCTCCTTTGATAGACCCTGAATGCCAAATCAGTATCGAAAAGAGTGTTGAAAAGTGTCATGTGCTCTGTCTGCTTTAGAAGGCATCCCATACACCTGTGGAAGACAAACAATTTTTCAGTGATATGACATATCTATCATCCGTCCACAGGATATGAGCTGTTCTGTCTGCTTAATAGTCAGGAGCTATGCATAGCAAAATAGTAACTGCTGAAAGAAATGTGTAGCACATTGCAAACTGTCTGGCAGTCCTCCCTAAGCCTCATCGCATTCTGGCCTGCTGATAATTCATACACTGTGTTTCTGCATGCTCATCACTCCAGCAGTAAGAGTGGTTGGATGGGGCCCCTGTCTCTGCTCCTTGTCACACTGTTATTCAGGTGTGTCTGTCTGCCATTGCCTGCTGACAGAGCCACATGTGTCTCAATTACAGATTGGCCTCCGTTCTTGCTGCTACTGGAGATGTTCAGTCTGTACCACCTAACAACCTTCTCCCTTAAAGTTGTGGATTTTGGGGCTCACGAAAACAGACACTGAGTGATGTCTGTTGGCTGCTACAGAATATTTCTCACCATAGTTTTGGTAAAAAATTATCAATGACCAGTCCTTTTTGTCTACAATTGCCATTCCCTGCAATGGTAAAACACAGTGACGGGGTACAACGATTTTTTTCCACCCCTTCTCTACTTCAAGTGATTAAGCAACAAAAGTGAAAATCCTGATATGATACAACATCAAAGTAATTTATTTCTTCTTTATAATAAAAACTCAATTTTTATCATCAAGTATGTTTTTAACACTGCCAACACAGTAGTGATGACACCCATTTTGGACAAAAAGAAAAAGTACCAGGAGGGAAAACTGTTGGAAGATGATAATCATTGAATGGTTGGGGTTGAAAGGGATGTCTGCAGCTCAACTCATCCAACCTCTCTGTTAAAACAGGCTCACTTACAGCAGGTTGCACAGGAATGTGTCCAGGTGGGTTGGAATCTCTCCAGAGAAGGAGATTCCACACCCTCCCTGGGCGGCCTGTTTCAGTGCTCCATTACCTGCACGGAAGTTTTCCTTCATGTTCAAGTGGAACTTCCTGTGTTCCAGTTTGTGCCTGGCACCATTTCTCCTGTCGCTGAACACCAATGAAAAGAATCTGGCCCCATTCCCTTGACACTCACCCCTTAAATATTGGTAAGAAAAAAGATATTTATAATGCTAGATATATTGTTGTTATGAGCTTACCTCATTTAACCATAGAAGACAACACTCAAGTGCATTTGACCAGCAATATTACATGAATTATTATTGCCTATATGTCAGATTTCCCTTTTGGTGTTTTAGATCCCTTAGGAATTCAAGTTTTAATACCTATACGTGCATCACGAAGCATCACAGAATCATAGAATTGTTTGGGTTGCAATGGACCTTAAAGCCCATGCAGTTCCAAACCCCCTACCATGGGCAGGAACACCTCCCATTGGATCAGGTTGCACCAAGCCCCATCCAACCTGGCCTTCAACACCTCCAGGGATGGGGCAGCCACCACTTCTCTGGGCAACCTGATCCTCTGTACAAGGGTAATGCAAAACGTGAAAAAATAAATAGATCACCATACTCTGTGAGGCCAAGGTTTAGAATGACAATATAAGATTAATGTTATTGTAGTTATTAATAGTACTAGTAACAAGGTGCTGTGCAGTTTATAAGTGGTCAGTATAAATGTGAGGCTTCATTCTCATATGAGGTCAGTTATTAAACAAGATATTTCATTTATCTATGAAAACCTCTAGTATATAAGCAAAAATTACTTGTATGAGATCTTGGCTAAAAACCCAGGAATAAGAAATGAGCACTGTGGGGGGAAAAATGAAACTCACAAGCAGCTGTTTCTATAGTTAAGAAAGTTAAGCCTAGATCTCTGGAGGTCAAATAAATAAATAAATAAACAAATCAAGATTGTGTATTGTGATGATATCAGGCTATTACATGTAATAAATAAGTTGCTAGTTTTGCTGGAGTTCTCATTTACAACTTTGCATTTGGTATAATGGCTATCTGTTTCCAAGACTGAAACAAGTAACATCCACTTCTTGCAGAACACATGCAGAAAAACAGAAATCCTGTCTGGAGTCCTCACTGTGTCCTGGCTTAAGATCCAGACATTTGCCCTTTTCTCTGGTAACTGACAGAAGATAAAGAAAGTTAAGCCAAAAACTTGTTCTGAAAAATACCAAATTTAAAGCCAAACATTTGAGAAGTGTCTCAGTTTTCCTTGGGTTTTCCCCATATCTCATACGTATCTCTGCTTCTATCACACCAGTTTCTTAAGACTGGAAGAGGAACCTGAGTTTTCTTGACAGTCTAAATCTGTCTGGCGTCTTTAAGGCACAAGTCCTGACTATAGCTTTTATTAACAGAGCACCAGAGAAGATTTAATAGTTTATAGTTTTTATCTCTGTCAGTTATTTTTATATCAAAAAGCAGAAAACAAACAGAAAAAGCAACCATCAACGATAGTTATAATGGCAACTGGGAAGATTTAATATTTTACATACAATTATCATTTAGTCATATTAATGATTACTGTCCTTAACAGAATACAGAAGTGTAATAGGAAACAGTTCTAGACTTTTAAATGTTAAGAGCTGAGATCAAGAGCTGAAAAAAAAAATAAAGGAGAGAAATAAAAGAGTCAGACAGCGATTAAATCATTTGCCCAGGGGTATATAATAGGTCAAAGTCAGAAATGCAAACTAGAAACAATTCCCCTGGCTTTCCAACACAGTTCCTGAACATCAGATTCTCCTGAGTTTTTAAGTCTGACATAAAAAAGGTCTCCGGTAAAAAATTTCTATTAACTTCATTGCCAAAAATCTATGGAACTCCTAATCCTGGCACTTTGTAATTATTTTAAATAGCCTGAGTGCACATGTGCGTGCACGTAGCTGTAATCTGGTGCCTCTTGGCTAATCAGGAGCGTTGCCTCACACCTCCATAGGATGAGAGAACTGTAAAGCAAAAGCCGATCAAAACTGTCACCCTTGGGTCATGGGAGCTGACACTCCTGATTGTGCCAGAGGATGCCCAGGGTGCATCTGCTGACACAGTGTAAATCATTGCTATTTATTTTTAAAAAAACACTTAATAAATAATTTTAACATGAAAAATGTTCTCTGTGAGAGAAACACTTCAGGAAAAAGGTGACATATTGGAATGATTGCATTTTGTAAAAAATTTATTCACAACAGCACTGAGTATTCAATGCAATGTAACTTGAGTTATGGACTCATCTCTCTCTTAATGCAGCTTTCTCAATGTACAGAAATGCCAATATTGTGTAGTGGTGTTGATGCAATAAAGACAACTAAGAAAATGCAGTCTATAAGAAATGAAGGGATCCATAACGGCATAGCACATTTAAATGAATAAACATAATAAATCTGTGAACACAGACTTCATCTACCTTAATTTAAAACCCAGCAGAGACGTCAGTAGAACAGAACAATGTGTAAAACACTCAATGTTGCATACCACTCCTTCAACTCAATGCCTATGGTCACCTTTATCTACTGTATCACTGCACCTTTTCTCTACCTAAGACCAACCAGATCTGCAGTTGACCATCTCCAAACTCCTTATAATGAAATCTCAGCATCTTCTGATGCAAGGCTCCAGCAGCATTCCATAAGAGCTTTCTAGCTGTTAAAATATTGTATACTTCTATAAGAATGTTATCAACAAGCATCTTCTGGTAACCGACATCAAGGAAGAGAAAAATAAGATTACTTCAAACTGTTACCTTGCTAAAACTCACAGCTCTCAGTTAATTAATCAAATCATCACAAAGTTAGTGTGATCTCAGCTAGGAGGCTGCCTATGCATGCCAGAGGCTGAGGTACCTCAAGTTTATATATTCATCTTAGATGAATTAATTGTATTCACTTCTCTTTCTGCACAGATTTTATCTCCTATTTTTAGTGTATTAGAAAATCAAAGATTTTACCCTCATTTTTGTTACTGGGCTGCTGACAGTCTACTTTAAAGACAGGCCCATTCTTGTATAAACTACACACTCAAAACCCTAATGAAAAGTCAATAAGCTTTGCTTTCTTGCAGCAAGAGACTAAACTACCTGAAGACCAATCTGATTCTTCATGCCACAAAAACTACCTTAAATAAAAATTCCTAGTTTCGGGACCTTGTTACTAATAATACACACAAAATACATCAGCATTCAGGCCGGCAAAATGATAAGAGTTTAAGTCCAGGAAGTTTACTCTGAAAAAAGATATTGTTCTTCCATAACACCATAGCAAACTTCATTTTATTTAGCTTATTGAAGCTCACTTATAATGCAGAGGAAGAGAGGCTGGTAGCTGGATGCATGTGAAAACAAGAAAATAGTATGTGGTACAGAGGCACTCTTTGTTCTTTAAAAAAAATTCAGTGACAACCCCCCCACCCTCAAAAAACTTCTCAAGTGGTTTATTTTTTTAATGTTAAATCCTTTTTAGTTGCACAGCACAGAAAACAAAGATATCTACTCAAGTCTACTGTATCACCATACATTTTTTAGACAGAAAATTTCCTCATTGCTCACATTTCCACTCTAAGTAAGGATTCTCTGCATTCAGCATCCTGATTTCCTAACTGAACCATGCAGAAAGCAATCTGTAACTATTGATCTACTGCTTCAGTTGGAGCTGTAATCTGCCTAAGTTACCCAGAAGCACTCTGCCCTGTCATACCCTCACAACGTTATCGCTTGTTCAGAAGTTTTTGAAAGACATTCAATCTGGCATCAAAAATAGAATGAAGTAATAGGTTTACTCATTAATACACTGGCTTGAATAAGAGTGCATAACCTCTTCCCAGCTCTGTTATCGAGGACCTGTCTCAGTGGATATTATGCTTTATGGTCACTCACTAGGCTCTTTGCTCAAGTTGAGAGCCAGAAAATGTCAGCTATGACACAAGCCAGGGATGCTCAAACTCTGCTCAGTGGATCACTGCTGGCCCATATTGTTTCACCCATTCAAAGTATTAGCTGTAACTTAAACTTCAGGTCTCATGTATGCGTTACGTTCATTATTATGATTCATGAACACATGGTTCCAGTTGCAACATCAGTCAGGGGAAGAGTCACTTATACTTCCAAGTTAATAGACCTCATTGTGACATTACTTAAATCCTATGGTAATCTCTCTGAACACAACTCATGGAGGAGCACTTGACCTTCAAGGCACAGAAAAACATGGATCTGTCAAAGGAAGTCCAGAGGAGGCCACAGAGACTAACTGAGGGCTAAAGGACCTCCCATACAAGGGCTGGCAGGGAGAGGGGTTGTTCAGCCTAGAGAAGAGAAGGCTCCAGGCAGACATTAAAGCAGCTTCCAGTATTGAAAGGGGTTCCAGGAAAGCTGGGGAAGGGCTCTTGATCAGGGAGTGCAGGGATAGGATGAGGGAGAATGGTTTTAAGCTGAAAAGGGGGAGAATAAGCTGAGATCTTGGGAAGAAACTTGTTACTGTGAGGGTGGGGAGGCCCTGGCCCAGGCTGCCCAGAGAAGTGGTGGTTGTCGCATCCAGAGGTGTTCAAGGCCAGGCAGGATGAGGCTTTGAGCAAGCTGATCCAGTGGGAAGTGTCCCTGCCCATGGCAGGGGGTGGAACTGGATTGTCTTTAAGATCTCTTCCAACCAAACTATTCTGTGATTCTACGGAAAACCTTGTCTCAAACCAACAGCAAGTGATGGAATTAGGCAGATACTATAATATAAACAAAATACAAATAAAACTGGTCCTGCACCAAAGGTTGTGTGCTGTCTTGAGTTCCCTCAAACAGCTAGAACATCTATCTTTCCTAAATAAAAAAAAAAGCAATCAAAGATCAAACTTCCAGTTTCAAGACAACCTCATAAATAGAAGGGAGTTGGAAAGAAAACACAAAAAACTCTCACATCATAAGGAATCAAAACAAAACATTCCAAGAGTTGTGTATACAGAATACTAATAAACAGAGAAATGGGACTTTCTAAAGAGAAGAGGAACTCTCTCCAACTAAATCCCTGCTTCTGCCTGATAACGTACAAACTATCCAGCTAAGCTGTCCAGAGATGAAACTAAAAACCCTGACACTGGCAGACTCTCTGGGTTTAACAGAGCTTCTTCATTAATTATCTCAACATTGGCACTGCTACTGTGAACTCCCAGCTACACAGAGCAAGAAAAATTCATTTGGCCACAAGCACTTGAAGGTTAAAAACTAAAAAAAAAGAGAGAGAAAAAAAGCTGCATTTCACTGGATGCAGCATTTGTACGCTTATCTACAGGTTTTTAATGTCACTTTACAGCTAATAATTAGCCCTCCTCTGGCCTGCACAAAGAGTGCCACTGAGACAAAGGAGAACGTTAAGTGTGTTAGCTATACTTGCCACTGGTATAAATAGTCAAAGGGATGATTAATGAATGAGGGGGAGAATTAAACAGAGCAGTGAACAAAGACAAAGCCCATTTGTTTGGCTGCCCGCAAACCAAGACAAGCCGCATCCATAAAGAAGCTACAGAAAGTGACAAACAAAAAATCAGCTTAATAGACAGCTCATGAAGACTTTATTTAACCCCACATTATGACAGCCTCAGCGCTTTATTAACACTCTGACACGTTAAGATGCTAGGGTCATTTGAGGCTAAAACACACATTTGTTGGGGGGAAAGGCAGCAAAAAAATGCACATTTTTGTGCCACAGAAAGAAAAACAGAGAAAGCCCAAACAATTTAAACAACACCCCTTCAATTCTCCTTTGTGGAGCATGCCAAAAAGGACATTTTTAAAGAGCTGTTTAGAGATGTCAAACAAAGCAGATGAAGCACTAACACAAGCGGCCTGGGAGAAGGAGCTTGACAGGCCTTATCCTTCTCTCCAAAAGGCAACATTACAGACAGATGCCTTTCAGGTTAAGAAAATGGGGAGGCTTTTAAATTTAAAGTTAAGTATACAAGCATTTTTCCCTTTAGACAAGCTAATGACTGTTCCCAGCAACTCTCCACATATTGCTACAGATACCCAATATATTTTAGAAACGTCTATGATCTTCACACTAAAGCTGATAAGCAAAATACAGTCCAGCATCTTTGGTGCTTAGGCCATTTTCAAACTTTAACATAGAGAAATTAAATACATACTTTAATTGGAGTTATCTTGGGTTTTTTTCTTTTGTTAGAGAGAGTTTCATTTTGGGTTTTATTTAATAAAAGTAGTATCACAAATAATCTCAAAAAACAGAATGCGCTATGTAACAGAAATACTGTCAGATTTGTCTGAGCTTTCCAAGTTTCAAGTTCTTAGCCCAGTTCTGATTGAATATCAAAGCTACACAGATCTTATTTTAATGTACAATATCTTTAAAATATCTTTAAAATAATTCCTTTAAAAAGATCTGATATGAAATTTGGAAAGGAGGAAAGGATAAGGAAGAGTTCCTTCTCCAATTGTCTTAAGACATGAGAGACAACTTAAGGAAGTATTCTGCCAAAATAGTGCTGTTACTTTGGGAATGCAACCAATCGTGTGAGTGACCGAGAGGCATCAACTTCAATAATGAAAGCTGCATTTTCCTGGGGGAGCAGGAGAAGGAGGGAAATAAGTAATCTCCCAGTGTCCAAGTGTGATCTCTACAGGTAACTGTCACACAGAATCGTATATCCAAATGTAAGATGTGCAAGCCTTTTCAACGCCTTGTCTTCCTACAACTACCAATAACCTCTCTGTTGATCTCCTGTACTGCCCTATCACTCATAAAATCACAGAAAGTGGAGGTAGAGGAGATGTATTAGGTTATCTCGTCCATATCTCTGCCAGTGGGTGAGATGTGCTTAAATGAATAATGACTGGAAAAACCTCTTTGGATTTTTCATGCCCTGACATCATTCTCACGCTAGTATCATTCTCTCATAGCTGAGGCTTAAAAAAATTGATAACCAAGTAAGACACATACTCTAAGAGCAAATAAAATAAAGAGGAAAACCAAAGTATCTATGTCACATCTATGCTGTCAAATATTCAAATGTCTGGAACCACCAAATCCTTTTCTTAGGCACATAAATTTATTCCTGTTAACTCTGGCATGCATCTCTCAAACAGTGAGTCATGAGAGTAAAAGATCGTGTAAGTGATGTCACTGTGGGCAGTGAGGGGAGTTGTCTTGGTTTTAAGAAAAGTGCCCAAAGGGTGTTGCTGCTCATTTACTCTATAAACCACCATTTACTCTTCCTAAACCAGCTAGGCAACGCTAGTATCAAAGAACTAATACAAGCATTAAAGTATCAGTACTCAAAATAGTGTTATATTATCTGAGAACATAGATGAAAGTAACTGGAAAAGTGAATTTGTTTATTTAGTAATCTCTAAACTATTGACCTCCATTTTGAGTTTGCTAACCTTGAAATTAACAAATTGTGTTAACTTGAGTCACTTCAAAGCCAAAAGAAGAGTAAGGCAAAGTAACAAGGTGATACAAGTTCCATAAATCAAAATAAAAGCACTAAATCTCCCTTTCCTTTTTTAATGATACACCACCTGCAAAGTAAACGTTTCTTTAGAAGAGATTTAATTTGACTTAACACCACACACTTAGGAAAAGTGTTTGGGCAAGCACAGAATCATAGAATGGTTTGGGCTGGAAGGGAACTCAAAGCCCATCAATTTCCAACATCCCTGCCATGGGCAGGAACACCTTCCACATGATCAGGATGCTCAAAACGCCATCCATAGATTTAACAATGTTTTCTCCGTGGTGCCATAATATCTCTTCTGGGTTTTTAAATCCAATTAATAAGATTAATTGATGTTACTGATTACATTAAAAAGTTTTGTTCCGCCTATGTCATCTCTAACCCCTTGCACACTCCCAGCCTGCTTGTCTGGCAAAGAGAGGGAGCCTTGGTGCTGCACGTGCATCATTCAGTGGCAGCCAAAATCTTGGAATGCCAACAGCAGTACTTGAGTCACAAATCAAAAAGCCCCTAACTTCATCCCAGCCAGACAAAGTACAAGTTTATATACTTAAAGAAATTAGTTGAACAACTTGCACAGCATAGCCAGCTCTTGAAACACAGGTATAAAAAAAACTGCTGGGGGATGGGAGGGAAGAATCAGTCACTTGGAACTCATCAGACAAACGGTGACAGTGTAGACTCTCACAGTGCCCAGATTAAATTTAAATCTGTCAAGGTCCAGTTAAAATTTAAGATCTAAACAAGAAGCTGGATTCATAGCAGCTTATTTATTAGAAAAGACAGTAAGAATAAAGCACTTCTTCAAGTCCTTCAGCAAGGCTGAGCACTCATTCTTGAATTTATTTTAAATTCAGTTATGCACACTGAGCAATTTAAGCATGCAAAGGAAAACATATTTTACATCATTATTTATCATTCCATAAAACAGAACAGTAGCCTATAAAATGATCTACTTCTCTATGCATCATTTTCATTCCACTTCGGATGTGTAATCCCATTTTTTCATACTTTAGTTCGGAAGGTTAAAGCTGCTCTCCTTGCATGCATCACAATAAAGAGACAATGGATGTAGGATGCTGGGTTCTGCAGTTTTCTAAAGCAGAAAAGAGACCAAAAATGAAAATCTAATTAAAGAACCTCTATACCAACAGAAATACAGTTACTTCCATGAAAATTGTTCTAAGTAAGGGCACCTATATTCAACCAAAATTTTCTTGAAAGAACAGAGAAAAACGCCTCTCTTGACCAGTTAACAGAATATTTTAGGACTATTCTATGCCATGGGCCACTAATTAAAGATCTTGGCCTGGAACTTGAAACCACATTTGAAATTCTGTTGCATATTAGAAAATAAATAGGAGTTCAGGTTCTCAATTGCTGTGTCTGACATTTGCTTCAGGATTAAAAGAGAAAAAGGGAAGACGACTCCTCCATTTCACTACATAACAAGTTCAGCCTAGATGATGAGCTGTTTTTCTCAGCCCACAGTTACTATGAAAATAAAAGGAACTTACTTTTACCAATGCAAAGCCAAAATCAATCAGCAAAATTTCTGTCCTATTGGACAAAACACTTCTCCTGCAACCACAGAATCCCAAGGAGACCAAAGATATGCATGAAAATGTCCCTGTAGAGGGTTAATGCTTAAAAACTGAAATCAGAATTAACCAAATAGGAATCCATCGACTCTCATTCTGACATGACAAATTACAAGATCTATCGTGATTTCAGTGTGTCCACATTTTGCATTTTGATGCCTTTGAGAGAAAATATGTGTAAACCAAGTAAAGTGAAGAAGCATCATACATTCAATTCATCTTCACACTAGTTTTACTGACCAGTAAAGACACTGGCCGAAAGTGTGTAGTTTCATCTTTTCTCCTCTCCAAATAGCATTATATGATACTACCTGAGTTTCTTAAGACAGAAAGAACCTACCATTTACACTGCCTCCAGTATTTTTGAACAGCAGTTGAATGTTCAACAAGAAGGCTTCATTCCTATTGTACTGCTAGCTTTACCAGTGGTACATTTCATCCAATAGCTCACATAAAATAAACTAAGATCTATAAAACTCCATGTGACACTGTTTTCATACATAGACTATTGGGACTGGGAAAGTGTGAGAAATGCTGGGGAAACACCGCCCTTTATAACAACTAACAAGCAGGTTTTTCATCTATCAACACTGTGAACTTCAAATACATTTCCTGACTAATTGGCAATCTTGTATCCTCTGAAACCAGGAGGCCAAAAGAAATTCTCAAGACTCTACTTCATCCAGTCTGATGACTAAAGTATTTAAGATATTGCTATAAATGAAATATGTTGTTCCATTTTGATACCTATTGAATGCATTAAATTCTGGGTCAATAACATGTAAATCATTTTCTCCCCCTTGGATATCAGATTTAGGCACAATATTAAAATGACAGGAAAATAAAGATGTATTCTCTTAGGAACATCTGATCTAGTTTGTCATAATTATAGTTTGGGAATTATTTTCACTCCAAGCCAGCTTTGTTCTTGCCAAGGAAGGGGGGAGCACTTTAAAAGCATTTTGACTCTTTTTCAAATGATAGAATTACTTTAATTGCAGATATTTCCAGTAAGTTTTTTCTTAGACACATTTAAAGTTTGAAGACATTGAAATTTTATGTAATTTTGTGACAAAAGGATATTACATCTTTATCTCTTCTTGGTGTTTGTAGGTTGAGATGAACACACCAAGCTAAAGGGCATTGGGAAGATAAGTTTCCATGACATTTACTATAACTCTTTTATATTACCATCTGGCTATTTTATATGTAGCATTCAGAAGGAAATATAAAAAAAAAGATGTAAAGCTGAAATTATTTCCTTGATAACACTTGTTTTAAACACCATACCACTAAATAGCTAAAAAGTCTCAAAAGTGAATGCATAAAGCATATAAAAGCTACAAGCCTACTTACATAAATTCTTAAGATTAAAGTAATAACTTCTAGAAAAAGGTGGGAGAAAACATACTACAATAAATCTATTTGTAATGGTATTTGGGTTCCAGCAACTGCTTTCATTGTTCTCAAGTGGCTTACGTATAAAACAATACATTTGATGTATGATTTCAATTCCTTATGGAAAACTGTTCTATCTACAAGCAAGCTGTCAAACAAAACAACAAAAACACAAAAGCAGCTCAGCACTAGGAAGAAATAAAATGCTTGAAAACAAAGTAAGAACACCTTGGTTTTCAAGTCCATTTCAGACATCCACGAGGAGTTGTTAAGTACAGGGAACGGCTCACAGCTTGGGGAGCAAGGAAGAGGTGCAGGAGTACAGGGAAGTAGATAGGTAACAATGGGAAAGCATAACACACCTCTCAAACACCATACACAGAAGACGGATAAGAACATGGGCTTTTAAGTCATACAGATGTCAAGCAATATAAGTTTCCTTCAAAGTCAGACTTCTCCCCAGTTGAAGGAGTGCTGCACAGAAGAATGTAAGTGTACAGAATCAAAACAAAGGTGCTATTTTCATAGCTTAGCAGCTATAACTCTTGTAATTAGCCAAGATTTTCAAAAAGCTGTCTGACCTTTTCCAGTTTTTTAAACAATTTCTACTGAGCTGTCATACTTAACAGCACCAGCATGGTTCCTATTAGCCAAGGACACCATTGTTGTTATTCATTCACACTAGAGCAACACCTACATGTTTTTTCCAAGGTCAGACACCACCAGGGCTGGGCTCTCCAGCACACAATCTAACTTGACAAGACAGACAAAAAATAGCACAAAGCACAGATATAAGTATAATATCTTGTTCAAGGTCATATAGCAGGTTGATGGCAAAGGAAGAAACAAGCATTTCTCCCACCTCTTGCCCGCACTGACTGGAAATTGCTGTCTCTTTAAACTGCCTTTGTAATATATATTCTTGTCTCTCAAAGCAATATATTGTATGAAATCCTTTTTCATATTGATCAGTACATGGTAGTTCTATGAATTTCAGCCTTTTCCTCCTCTAAACAAGACTCTAACGTGCTTACACACTGCATTGCAGACAGAAAGGAACTCACTCTGTCCACACCAAACCAAAAACTGTCATATACCTGTATTACTCTTGTGATATACTGCAACTAATAAATCCTGCCAAGAAGCTGAATTCATAGGCTCACACTGACTACATTTGTCAGCTTTTTCTCACTTTGATGCACACGAGAAGCAACCTTAGAACTGCTCAGAACCTAGGTAAAAGTAAGTTTCTTGTCTCACTCCTTATTAGTCTCATGGATTTAACAAGTTGAGTATGCAATTCCTGTTTTATTGTTACTAAAAGGGCTGCAACAATGCAATTTGTAATCATCAGAATTACCTGCCTGATCAAAACACTTCATTTCCTTTCTTCAGTCCCAGTTTCTCATTCTAGGGCTATCATTCTAGACAAGGTCACGTGGTGATCTCAGAACACAACCTCTTTCTTGTTGGCTTCTGCATTTACCAGTTCTGAATTTTAGGTCTCTTTCGGTAACAAGGAAGCACAAACACATACATGCTGTTACCAGGAAAGAGAAGTCACCTATGTCATTAAGGTACAAATAGTCGTATGTTTCTAGCAGCAGTTGAGATAACTAAATAGCATTCTGAACAACATATGAAGAGAATTAAACTGCCAGCAGCTATTTTGCATACTGAATTGTCACCAAAGTTGATGCATGACTAAGGTTTGGGCTTGTGGTAATTAATTTAATTATTTGAGACCTAGTAATCTGATCAGCTGCTGGGTGTGTCACAAGACAGAAGAAAGAAAACTGTATTTGAGCAGTTTAACATTTAAAAAACCCAGCAAAAATAGATCTATTCAGTTGAAAGCTTTGCTCAGACTTTCACTTTGTAAAATCAACTCTGACAGAGGAAATGATGTCTATATCCAGCAGCATTCTTTGTTACTGAATGAAATCATAGCAAATCATAAAATTGCTTGGCTGGAAAACACCTTTGAGATCAACAAGTCCAACCAAACATGTCCTCTACTAAACTGTATCCCTGAGCACTTCATCTACCAGTCTTTTAAATACCTCTAGAGATGGGGACTTAATCCTTCAAACGCTGAGCTACAGACCAAGAGCTTCTACTGTAAGCTGGTCTCAGGGTGCCTCCTAACCCAATTCAATGAAGACATGCTGAAACACAGTGGCAGCAAAAACATACACAGACATTGAATATGTCTTAGAAATCTGGATAACATCCTGACACGTCTAGGCCTCTAAGAACAGGAAGATGACAACAGAAGATAAGAGAAGCCCCTGAAAATATGACTACACAAACTAAATTTACCAGTGGGCTTGACATATCACAGGACTGCACAGTTCATGACATTTACTCAAACTTTCACATACTAAAACATTGTATCATGGAATTTTCAACTCAGATTACTTTTGCATTAACCTTCTTTTTAAATCTGCCATATAGGTTTGGAACAGCATGAACGCTAACAATCATATACTAGGAGAAAACAAATTTTTGAAATCATAAGAGATTTTTTTGTTTCAATTTGAGATACTTGAATAACACTATATAGCAGCTGTTTTGGAAATCAGGCTTGTTTGGTGTCCTAGCTTGGCATTCAAATAAGCCCCCTTCATCACCTTTTCTCAGCTACTCATGAAAAGTTTGACTAGAACATGAGGCTTATTGGCAAGTTCTTAGCCAGCACTGAAAAAAAAGCAAGTAATCAAAGCAATTCAAGAGCCTCAAAGAAATACAAATAAAATTTTATATCCATACAAAATATTTAAAAAAATATTATTTTGGGTTTGATTTCAGTTTGAGGTTAAAGTTCAAATTTGGTTTTGATACTACTGCAAGACCCACCTGCCTGAAGTACATTCTAAGCTGATGTCTGAATGCAAAAGTAACAGTATCTGATTTCTGTAATGGTTCTAAATGAAAGCTTCTTAAGAAGACCTCCCTGTATAAATTATCCATCTCTGTCAGTGGTGATTAACAGCATGCTTTGAGAGTGCTGATTAAAACAAAAGGTCAGAGCAAACATGAGTGCTCCAGAGACTCTTGGAGATAGTAGTGTAATTAAAATGTAACTCTAGACTATTCCGTGCTTTCTATGTCAGCATCTTTCCAGCAGGGAATGGCCAGATAGTCTGCAAACCTCAAGCAGTCCCAGTAGAAAGTGGCAGGAGAAGCCTGATGAGGGAGCAAATAGATAGCCATCAATGGTATCAACTCATGGGACCCAACAGCCCTTTCTTCTCTTTCTTTCCTGTGCTTTCTGCTCTTTTTTCAGGTTGGGGGGGAGTTGGGGGTTGGTTTGTAGTTTATTTTTTGGGGGTTTTGTTGTTGTTTTTTTTCCCCCTTTCAGTGCACATACTGTCCTGTCTTTTGTTCTGGCAGAGATAAGATGTATAAATTATGAGTGGTTGACAAAGTATACTCCAGTGCCTGAGGCAGCTCATCAATCATTTTCCACATGTCGACAGGTAATTGATGTGAGCCCTGCAGGCGCATCTCCATCAGGTAAAAGGAGGAAAGAATTAAATTTGCTGTCACGGTTTGAGCAGATGATCTGTATTTAACATTCTTTTTAATTTAGAAGTTGTTTATTTTAAACTATATTTGGCTGCTCTAGCTCCCTCTCATTCTATCGCCGTCATCCTCTCTTTACCCACGTCCTCATAGAGAAACTGGTATGCAACTGTCTGTACTCAGTGTGTCACATGAGGAAAAAAACCCGTTCAGCAGGGTGAGAGGGTGATCCAGCGTCAGAAAGCAACAGACCACCCAAAGACTGGTGGGGAGCAGCTGAGGAACTTACTTTCTACTTCACTGAAGCTTAACATCAAAGACACAGCTTGTCAGGCAATTATGTGTCATGCGAGTGAGGTTCTGACCAATCTAGGATACAGACTTCGACAGATTTATTTGTCTTTGGTTATCATCTTTATTTCATTTAACTATACCTCATCTCTCAACCTGTTTATGTTTCTCAGCTTTGAACAGAGCATTTTAGAATTCAAAACTCAGTGCAGGGGCAGAGAAAGGAGGGAGTAGGGAATGGCACTGGCTCTGGTTGGAATGCAGTTAGTTTTCTTCATAGCCACTTACATAGCACTGTGCTTTGGATTTGTGACAAAAACAGTACTGACAACACACCAGTGCTTTAGCTATTAATGAGAAGTGTTTGTTCAGAGTCAAGACATTCCCCGTTTCTCCCTTTGCCCTTACAGTGAATTGACTGAGTGTGCACAAGGAGGAGACACAACCAGGCAGGTGACCATGACTAACTAAAAAGATGTCAATCATCTCATGCTCAGCAATCAAACAGCAGGGAGGTGGGTTTAGGTATGTCCTGAGCCAAGGACCCAGCTAGGCACTGGCCTGCCTCTACAAGGTGCCTGCATCCCTTGCTTTTGTTTTGGTTTCTTTACTCTTAAGCTAAGCACACTACATAAGTTCTTCATAATGTATGCTACTATTATTTACTTTGGAAACGTATACAACAATATAAACCTGTTAAATCCTGGATGATGGGGAAATTCACAACATTAGACACTACCATGAGTACAATAAGCTTTCTGCATTGAGTGGAGCTGAGCTCTTCCACAACCGAGACAGCATCTCTCTGACAAGATGCTGAACACCAGAATCTAGACACAGTGCTAGTGAAGGATGGCATAGCACCCATTGTTCCACTGTGGGTGGAGGTGAAAGGTAAGTGTTAAAGGAAGTTTTGTGTTGATAACGCTCTATATCTTCATGACCTTTTGTATCTTCCCAGACTGGAAACAGTGAAAATCCAAGAAAACAGTGCTTGACAGGTTTATCACATTGAGGCAGAAGACCTTCCTCCATGAATCACTCAATACTGCTACTCAAATTCCCTCTAAATCCCTGGCTCACCAGCACAATGCTGCCAAACACAACACAGACGGACTGCAGGGGGAGAAAAGCTTTCACTCGATTTGTTAGTAGAAACAAAGACAAAAGGCCTGGTCTGAAGTCCAATGGTCCCCATTAGTTTGAAAACAAATCTTAGCGAGACCCAGAGACAATTGATTAAATATTAGCTATCAGAAAACAACGGCCATAGCGATTTTCAGAATGAATCAGAATTTAAAGTACTTCTGGCATAGTTCTGAGTCTCATCTGACCAGTAAGAATGAATTAGAAGACAGATCCAAAAGCTACTGTCACTTCCATTCTGAACTGCTTCAAGAAAAGAAGTTTAGATTATTGAGAATAAAATAAGTAAATAACATGAAAAATCAAACTATGAAAGTCTAATGCCAAGCATAAAGAACCCCTGAAGTTTTATAGAATCATAGAATGGTTTGGGTTGGAAGGGACCTTTAAAGGTCATCCATTTCCACCCCCCTGCCATGGGCAGGGATACCTCCCACTGGATCAGGTTGCTCAAAGCCTCATCCAACCTGGCCTTGAATGCCTCCAGGGATACTTTCAAGGAAACACGTTAAAGGAAAAGATATTACAAATCTTTAATAATTATAGCAAGGACTAGAATTTTTCAGGTGTCTTGGTCTAAAGTAGTAAAAAAATACTCAAAGAACAGAAGAAATATAATTAAAGCTACTGTTGTTACTTCCCTATCTAAAAAGCCTTAAACAGATCAAAGAAACGTATGTCTTGAAGTTGTCTTGCTATTCTTAATGTCATGCTGCTTTTCCTGACAAAGGAATCAAATCTGCAGATAAAACACATAAGGATTTTAAAGTAGAAACATCCTTGTAAGTGTATTATTTACATTTTCACATGGTAAGAGCTTCCAAGAGCTTTTTCCATAAAAGGACCAGGTCACAAAAATTATTGGCAAACAGACCTCCAAAAGAGGATCCATTTCACTTCATAGTTATGACAAATTTATTAAGAATTTTCAGTAGAACATAAAATTACTTGAAATAACGTAGATATTTATAGTTCTGGTGATGTGGGGTTAGTTCAATGAAACATCTGCGCAACTTTAAGTAGCATTTAATCTCTGCAGCTATTTGTGACAGTAGAGATCTACTACAGTGGAACACCTCTTTTCACTTTTTAGCAAAGTGCAGTGTATCTTGGTTCTAACAAAAGTAATAACTACATTCAATGGATATGGTAACAACTCGACAACAATATGTAGCCCTGTATCCTCCAAAGAGGAGGAGTGCTTCCCATAGGAAAGAAGAAAGTATGGAACAGTAAATTTTAGCTTCAGCATCATGCATACAGGACATATGCTGAGGAAAAAAAAAAAAAAAGAGGTAAAATCTGGAAAATAAGTCAACTCATAAATAGGAAAATGGTGATATTTCCTGACTATCTAAGAAAAAAAAAATGAATAATTTCACTCAAGGTCAAAATAATCAGACTTTGATCAAAGTACAAAAATATTGTTTCTTAAACATCCCTGATCAAATTCTAATGCAGTTCATAAATAATATACCTCACACTATAGTATGCCATTGGTTAGTATATGTTGCTAATTAATTTTTCAAGTCACAAGAGCATGTTTTTGCACCAAATTATCTTTTTCAAAACACTTTTGACACTGAAACTAATAGATTATAATCACACTCCTGATCTATCTACACAACTTGCCAAGATCCGTTACCTTCATATGGGTAATAAACCTCAGGAAATGATACACAATGATTTTGCTTTGAGGAAAAGATAAATTATAGAAGAATTTATTACTCAAAGGCTCTTTTGTATAAAACATAGCACCTACACTATACAAAGAAACAGAAGTTCAACAGTCTGGTGTGGAGCCACCGCTGCAATTCATCACCCATGTCATCTATTGCACCCAACAAGAACTAACTTCTTGCTCAGATAACAACATAGGGCTTGATTGCACAGCACATACTCTTGTCAAAGTTAATATCAATATTTGTTGGTACAACAGAAGCCAATCAGTGAGTTATCAAGGATGAAGACTAAGAACTTTTGTATAGCCTGAAGAGAGCTCAAATTAAAGTTCTCCAGCCCTAAGTGTTTTATGCTGTTTGCCAGACTCAGACTGGCTGCTGACACCTTGAATCTACTCTTTAGTCCTCAAAAGAGCTTTTCCTGCATTCATTTTGATGTGGAGGCTTTAATCTAGCTGCCACTTCCAACACATTTTATCAGCTCTGAAAAAGGCTTTTTGTTTATTCCAACTGGCAAGTCTTTTTTCTGACAGCAATGCTTCAAGTTGGCAAACGCCAAATGTTCCGCATACAACTCTACTTTCTTCATTCTAACTTGACTGGTATTAGACTGATAAGTTGAGCCATATCACAGACAACTCTTCACAAGCAATTTGACTTTTGCTGCAGCCTGTTAATTCCCAGATCAACTATTCCTCACAATTAAGGGTACTCTTGATCTTCAGCTAAAACCATCATAAATATCTATAACCTCCAGAATACATATACACATCTCTTGACAAAAATTATCATGATGAATAACAAAGACTGTTAACCTTATGTTCACCATCTCAAATACACAAGTAATGGATGATGTAAGCATTTGACACCAAACATCAAACATTTTATAAATATACATATAAGAGATAAACATATCACTACTGCTATAGAGCACTATCAGGATCTATCTACCAAGTCAGCTAAAACCACTGAACATGTACCTTTCTACCCTTTCACTTCTTCCAAACCTTGAACAAAACTTTCCTGCGGTAGGCTCATCAATACAAATAGATCATGCTTGCACAATCTAATTCAATATTTTAATTTTGTCACTCTGAATTTAATCATTAATTCCTGAGAAACTGCCCTTCACATACTGGTACTTCAAATCCTGCGTGTCTGACCTCCTCCTGCCTTGATGTTCAACTCAGTAAATTTGTTCACCACAGGAAAACTCTTCTTAGTCCTTCGCAATGTAAATTACTCAACAGTTCAAGGCAGCACAAGCCTGTTCTCTCCAACTCCTGTACTCAAGATTGTGTAAGGCAGCAATTTTCACCTAAAGTGGAAACCAGCTTTTGCTAGTACTCCAGACAGATAAAGGGTAGAGGCAGTTCCACCTAGAAGCTCTTTTTTGGGCTAGCCAGATCCTCTACCTTATTTTAAGGCAGCACTATATTTACTGAACTAGGGAAACACACTTTCCTCTGATATTCATCATCATAGCTCATAAAGTAGGATTCCACACCATTAATTACTTTCCAATTTTATTGAGCATTTGACCACTTAGCATGCTTTCTAGACAACTGCTTTGGGCATTATCACCCTTGTTGGCAATTCTCAAACAGCATAAGCTTACTAATTAAATTAAACTTTGCTGTGTGTAAAGAAATAAGGGAATGTTTATGTTGGAGAAACAAAGCAGTCACTTGCTCAAACAAGCTGATGAAAATGTACTGCCTTTGACTTACAGTCTGTGCTTTAAGCATGCAAACATTATGCAGAAAAAAATTATCATCATATAATGTAATTGATCATATCATATAAAACCCCCTAAAAACAGAGTATGAAATACCTCAAAAGCACAGTAATGGAGAGAAGCACTCTCTTCATTAGCATACAACTACTGCAAATCAAATATTATCATCTCATGATTACTGCCGATTTAGCCATGCAAAAGACTTAACATTAATACCATGCTGCTGAAAATGTGCAGGTCGCTATCACCAGCAATTACGCTTTCTTGTACTTTTATGAACTGATGTAGTTTAAGAGGAGCAAGGCTTCAGCTGACCCCAATTACTTTAACAACGTGCCCCAAACCTGATTTCTAGATTGTGGGGTGGAGGAAGAAGCAAGGAAAAGAACAGTTCAGATTTTATTACTATTCAAACTTCCTTTTTTATGCTGAAATGTAACACTCTGCTATTTGGATAAATGCATAGAAAATGTATTAGAGTTATTAGCATGCATACAAGAATATTTAAGATAAAAAGCAATGGAGATAGCCAGAAGATAAACACAGCTGCAAATGTTTTCCTTTCAGCATGAGTAAGGAAAAAAAGCACTGTAACTTTATGGATAGAGACACTAGAAGTACAAGAAAAACTTTAAAAAATGAAATATTTTTATACAGAGAAGTATGTAATTTGTAACCTCTCATTTAAATCAGTTTCTCATTTGATTAATTAAACAAATAAAATTACTCTAAAGAAAAATTCAACATGAATGTGGGAAAGAGCATTCATATTTCCTACCCATTAAAGCATAACGAATTTCCATGAAGAACGCTACTTTTCTTGCAAGCTTGCCTCAAGTCTACTGAATAGCTGAGAGCAAGACAACTTAACAGAGAAAATCCATTTTTCATGCCAACGCTCTTCACCACGCATCCTGAACTTCACAGCTGGCTCACAAAATATTTCTTTCTGAATGGGAACCAGAAAGTTTACCACATTGTTCAGTATTGTAGAATTAATCAGCAATCATATATAAAGTACAGAAAACCGTATTTCTCTACAGATGTTTTGTTCAGAAGACACAGGCTGCCACTGCCTCAACAATCCTTAAAAGACATTTGTAGCATAAGCATTTATGTAGTCATCCTGAAAAGAAAGCCAACATGGCTCCTATTTTATTTTTTAGTATGAACAACACTTTTAATGAGTCATTCCCGCTATTACCTTTGTGCTGCTCTTAGGCCTAAGCAGGTTTTAAGTTACAGGAAAATCATAGAATCATAGAAAGTTTTGGGTTGAAAGGGACCTTAAAGATCATCCATTTCCAACTGCCCTGTCATGGCCAGGGACATCTCCCAGTAGATCATGTTGCTCAAGGCCCCACACCTGGCCTTGAACACTTCCAGGGAGGAAGCATCCACAACTTTCCTGAGCAATCAATACCAGGGAAGCTGTGGATGCCCCTTCCCTAGTACTGCCTCAGATTATCTAGAGATAGTGACTGATGAACATATTCATCATCTAAGTGATTATTTGCCCATGAAAAACAGAGATTACAAAATGATCAGGAACAAAAAAAAAAGATCCTAAGAAATCCCCTACCTGTTTTTTTAAGATGCCCTTGCTAGACAGTGCTGCAATTTTAGAAATATTTACTACATGACCTGTAATGTGACTTTTTCTAAGAAGGCTGCTAGAGGGAGCTTTGAATTCGGTGATCTTCAAGGTCACTTCCAACCCAAACCATTCTATGATTCTATGACCTTACATCAAAGCTCACGTGGTACTTGAATTTTACAAATCTAAGTGGAAATCACGTTCTTGAGATATAGACTCACTTGAACTATTTTCAATAAAATTTGTAAGTTGCCCTCAAGTCAACAAGTTTGGAAAGTTTTGCTTAATGCTTTCCAAGTGACTTCTTCCAAACCAAAAAGGGAAAAGAGCATAGAAGTTCAGGTCGACTGTAAGTCATCTATTTAGCATTTCAGTAGGAAAAAATTAAAAAGAAAGGGGAAAAAAAGGAAAAGCAATAGAACACTAGCTTGAATGATGTATTTCAATCTCTTTCTTAATTCTCAGATGTACAAACTAAGAAAATAAATATTATTCATATATTTTTCATGAAAGATGGTTTTTACCTTGCAACTCCTAAGAGCAAGTGTCTATTTTATTTTAATTTCTCCCAGTCCCAAAGAACAGGAATGAAAGCTTACGATATGCGTATATCATAACATGGCTATAATAACCCAACAGAATACTCAGAAATTCAACACTGAGACTGTCTGAAGCAGTTTTTCCTTTCTGCCACACTCCAGCTGGTGCATAAAAAAACCCAAAAAACCACAACCAACCAATGAAAAAGAAAAACTGTCTTCCAAAAAACCTGTCTTTTACTTGGAAAACCAAGTAAAACCCCAAATGATGATACACTACTGAACCTGCCCTACCTTGGAGCACAACCTTCCTTATGCTCCATCAAATCAAATTCCACCTCACTATTCCATGTCAGAGAACATAATTATTTTAAACTCTTTTCAATCTCTTACAGTCTTCTGTTCTCAGATTAAAGGGATATTGTATCTTTTGTACTGCTTCAGAGACTCCAGCACCTCCCTAGGCAGCCTGTCCCAGCATTTCACCACTCTTTTGATAAACAGATTTTCTAATATCCATTCTACGCTTCCCGTGGCACAGCTTGAGGACATTTCCTCTTGCCCTACTACTTTTACTTTGGAGAAATAATGAGACAGATAACCTGTTGGTGTGAATTCAGTAAGCTCTAAAGAATATTTGCTCATTCTGGCAGAACTCATGCAGGCTTGTCTAAGATGTCTGTACAGACACTTACATAACGTTTTCCTTCACAGATTCATAAATATGAAACTTAGGTTCCACATTCCACATGCTCATATAAGCCATAAAATCTCAGTTCTCCTCTTTGTCTTTTCTTATTTTTTTTCCTGTGTGGTTTAATTAAATGGATATTCTAATTAAAAATAAGTATAAATGGAAGAACAGAAACTGTAACCATTCCCTGGTTGACAAGCCCTTTCACAGAAAGGCCAAGTCCTGAAATGTTTCTTCATAGATTACTTCTGAAGACCTAGAAAAGCCATTTCAGACCTTAGAAACAGCAAGCACAAATGGCACCTCTCTAGAATCAAAAATGTTTAGACAGAAACGTAAAATGTTTACATGACCAAGTCAGGTTTTTGCAGTTTCTGCCAATGAAGAAGATTCATCTGAGTTTACAAGATCTATCCCACTGTGAAACTGGCACTTAGACAATGGCCTCATTCATGCCTGTTTAGTCCTCAGAGTCACTGAGCCCAAAAGGAGGCTGGAGATACCACACAGCTTTCATTCACATGCTAGTTTAAAGAAATAATAACACCACCAGGTGTAAAGCTTCTAATGTTTAGCAGGAAGTGGTGAGTAGAGAAACACAGGTTAAGCGTGTGGAGTTCACTAGAACAGCAGTTGGGAGGGTAGAGATGCATAAACCCCAACTGTATGGTAGCTACTCAGGATTGATCATCCTTCACTTTAAGGAGTCTCCACTTTCTTCCTTCTGGGTTAAATTCAGGTTTTTATTATGGTTGCTCCCAGCAAACCAAAAAGTATATGGCAAAAAGAACTAATCAGTTCAATGGGTGTTGGAGAGAAACAGCAACTAAAAATTAAAGTCACAAAACTGGAATCTGATCAAGTGTAAACAGTCTCCTAAATACACACATCATAAAATATTGCCACAGATGTAACACAAGCTGCCTCCTGAACGCAACTTCATTTTTGGTTCAATAGCTATGACACCCAAAGAGCAGCATGCAAAACCTGTAGAGATCCAGATGGAGAAAAATATTTCAGCCATGATGAAATGCAATGTAAACCACAAAGAAGCATCATTACTGAAAGTGTTAAAAGAGGAGCAGCACATCACGTTTCCTCTTCACACAGCCTCTGGAGATGACAGAGGTAAGATGCCAAGCAAGAAATGCAAGTTCTTTATTCCTGCGGCTTCTCCATATTTCTCTGCTGTTGTCTGTATGACAGAGAGTATTTAATAACAAGATGTTGCTTATCTATTTATTTTTAACCAATGAAGGGGTTTGGATGAAGCAAAACAATGGAATTAGGAACAAAATATATTATCGTTATTAAAAACTGTGTCAACAGCTTACGGGAATGAACAACACAAAGTTCTGCAGTGATTTTTTTTTTTTTTATATCAAATCTATTCATCATAAAGGTATCAAACCTTGATTGATTCCTTTTGCTTTGTCTATACAGGACCACAGCTGTTCAGGTTCATTTATACTTAATCCAGTGTAATAGTTTCCAATCCGAACCGCTGTCCTGTGTAGCATATATTGCAACATCAGATTGTTTCTCTGCATGGTTTTGACCTCAGCTTTTGGCAACTGCAGCCCAGTTTGAGTTCTAAGGCTTGGCCAAACTTTTGTCCAAGCCCAAAATGAAATGCAAATTTGAGGTGATGGAAAACTCTGCAAATAGCACATCCCAGAATAAGGCTACAAAAGCCTCTACATAATTCAAAACACTGTTTTTCACAAAACTCCATTTAGATCTCTAATTTGTTGCTCCATTTATCCTTATTGAGAATGAGTATTCATTGGCTCTTTGCCCATGATTGACAACATATGTTCCAATTAGCATCTGTTCCAGTATCTCATATGCTCACTGGATACACCAGCAAGGAAATATAAAAAAAAGCAACAGGATCTAACTACTACCAGTTTGTACTGAAATGCACTAAGACACCTTGAAATGCAGTAGTCCATATCCATCCCAATTTCACTGCTTTCCTAAATTATTAAACAGTAAATTAAGCATAAAACCAGATGTACTGATCGAAAGAGGTCTGCTCAACCTCTCTCTGACAGTGGCCTGGTCAATTCTGGATGCCTTCGAAAGGCATAACAACACAAGTATATTGTGCTAACCTTCCCATCATGTTCTCCAGGGCTTCATGGAGTCTGCAGTTCAACAGGTTTACTAATTATTAAAGTTCTTTTTTTTTGTGTGTTGTGAGGCACTGGCCCAGGTTGCCTAGAGAAGTCATGGCTGCCCCATCCCTGGTGGTGTTCAAAGGCAGGTTGGATGGGGCTTGGAGCAACCTGATCCAGTGGGAGGCATCTTCAGGATGGAAATTCAAGGTCCCTTCCAATCCAAACTATTCTATGATTCTGTGATCTGAATGAGGGAGGTGTCCCTAACTATCACCAGTCATATTTCAGAATTCTCCGAGCCTTGCAGCATCTACCACACCCTGTGGAAACTGAATACAGAACTAAATATGATGCATCTGTCAAATATCTCCTGGTGTTCATTTTGCACCCATCACATAAATCTTTCATTCAAGATCCATGCAGATCCTTGGATTTGCCTCCAAAGACCTCTGTTCAGCAAACCAGCATTGGCGTGGCTCCACCCACAGGATCATGTCATGCTAATCGGCACCAGAGTGTTGTGCAGGCCCTCTGGAATATCACAAGCACTTGCTCCACAACACATAATTGTGCAAACACGTAGCTCATAAATGACACACTGTAAAATTACCTGGGATATTTCAGAAACAGACTGAATAAGTACAAAAATTGAGCACATTAAATTAGTTATATGAATGTGGCATGTGAAAAATCAGATTCAACACATAAGAAAGAACGGTATAAACCACACTTTCTACTGTTTTACATCAGGATGCTGTAAAGGAGGCACTGGGAATGCTCTGAAGTTAATGAGCTTTCCCATCACACAACACCTTGTGGTGCCTCAGAAGTACTGTCCAATGACAGAACCACATTGAGAGCTCAGAAATCATGTATTGTATCAAAACTTATCATAACTTGATTGGTAAAAGGTTTCCAGTGCCTCAATAAACTATAAGACATGAGCACATTACAAGCCATTACAGCCAGTAGCATCTCATCCAGAGTAGATCCATGCACAGATGAACCAGCACCCACTTAATTCATTTCAACACAATGTGTATCTTTAAGAAGTTTTGTAGTAAAAGCCGTTGTCACATCAAAGTCATTTTAAACCCAGAAGAGTTCTCACTAAAAGGAGATTCATCAGTATGGAAGCATCAAGTTAGATGAGAACATGTGACTGGAAGAGAAGGGGGCTAATTCAGCCTATCTGGGAAATTTTTGCTTATAAATCCCAGTAAAACACAACAACAAGAGCCTAACAAAATAAACTAAAGCAGGGAGCAGGAACAGTATATAAAGCCACAAATGAAAATCCATATCTTATTGACAACAGCTATATTTTTTTTCTGTGTCTGACTGTGGTTCTGTTCTAAGTGAAGCTTAGATTTACAAGCAAAATAATGTTCTGCAATCCTAATTACAGTTATTTTTCAGCCATGTTTCCTAAAATGAAATACCGCACGATTTCACATATAGCATAGATATGTATATACACCAATTCTAAAACCTCTGTGGGCGCACACCCCTCAAGTACACATATAAGGATCTAAATTCTGCTGATTAGAACCAAGAATTAGCCATGTGGGTTTTCCCTACGCTTTCTCTCAGTTTTCCAGGTTCTTCTGTATAGTTGGAAGTTAGCTCTCCATTTTCCAGAAATATTGAGCCTCAAGATAGTCAAACTTGAAAATACAAATTTTCTCTCATTTGGAAAAAAAAATCAGTCTCTGTTCAGGTTTTCAGGATGTCTTCTGACACACCATAAATGTACTTTGAGCCCTACAAAGACTTCAAAAAAGCAGATTCCTTGAGGGCCCTTTAAGAACTTCAGAATTGTCTTTAACAAGGGGATTTAAAGATTTCTTAGTGTAAAATATATCATATTTATAGTGAAAGACAGCCTAGTATGTACCTATTAAAGCAATGACTGCTCACTTTCAGGATTCATTTTCCACATGGTCTTCAAGCATCATCATTGTTGCTGTCTTTTTTTTTTTTTTATGACTGTGCAATTAGCACAGCTTTTGATTTACAGGCACGAAAAACATAATTCTGCTAAAATCATGGTTTCACAATACATCACAATAACATATAAATGAACAAGCTGCCAATAGCTAGAACAGCCATCCACAAAGCCACCAGCTGAAGAACAGCAGATGATGTTCTGCCTAGGAAGGTGGTTGAGTCACCATCCCTGGAGGTATTTAAAACGTGGGTAAACAAGGTGCTCAGGGTCATGGTTTAGTGGCAGATAGGAATGGTTGGACTCCATGATCCAAGATGTCTTTTCCAACCTGGTCATTCTATGACTATTAGATCTACTTTCACTGCTAATGTTATTAGAGGAAGGAAAGCAAAGAGTGAAATCATGGAAAAACTCTTCTCTTTCAGAAAGAGCAAAGTAGGTCCCCTCCAATGACATCTTGGGAACCATACTGTGCACCATATGAAGTCCTTCAAAGTAACATCAGGAGAAGAAGCCTTCCCGTACTTGAGAGGCCTAGAGGATAGCTGGGGAGAGGGTCATGATCAGAGGTTGCAGGGATAGGATGAAGGAGAATGGTTTTAAGCTGAAAAGGAGAGACTGAGATGAGATCTTAGGAAGAAATGTTTTCCTGTGAGGGTGGGGAGGCACTGGCCCAGGTTGCCCAGAGGACTTGTGGATGCCCCATCCCTGGAGGTGTTGAAGGCCAGGTTGGATGTGGCTTTGAGCAACCTGATCCACTGGGAGGTGTCCCTGCCTGTGGCAGGGGGTTGGAACTAAAAACCTCAGCAGGTGTGAAAAGGCAACAGATCTTGCAAAGAAGCAACTAAACAGAAACTCTCTGGCTGTAAATACAGTGGAGCAATTCACCTGCCAACAGGTCTGGATATGCAAGATCATTTAGGCAAAAACTCTCCTGAATTCAGCAAACCAAACACTTACAAGCCTCAGTCATAGCTGTCTGTCAAGTGTGATAGATGGACTAACATCTGACAGATACAGAATAAGACATCGTCTCTACCAACATCCCTGGGCCTCCTGAACCAACGTGTGTGTGTGTGTGCGTGCATGAAAATCTTTGCACGTGAAGCCTCACACAGCTCTCGCAAAATCTTTGCCAACTGCCAAGCCTACTTGTTTGACTTTCTGCTTTAATAAGTCTTTTTTGGTTATGAGGTAGCTCATTGAACACCCATCTTTTGGTACAGGCAGTTCTGTGAATCCAAACATGAACCTTCTGGAAGTTTGCCAGACTTGAACCTTTTACTCCCATGTCACTTCATATATCTAATGTATGCCGCGAAATCTCAACAAACTTTGCAAGAGTAATTTGCCAATTTCTCTCATTCAAAAAATACACAAAGCAGCTTAAGTAATTCATGTTAGAAAAGTTCTGGGTTCCTCGTATAGAAGTTATTATGTGGCTGCCCCATAACTAATTCTTAATGTTGAGACAAGGAAGGAAAGCAGAGGAGAAACACAATATTGCTTAATGCCAGCAACGTTTATATCACTACACATCACAGATACAAATCCTCCTAAATCTTCACTGACACAAAAGTTTCTTGGTACAGGTGTTTGCCTCCAGAGCCCTATTAAAAGGTAAATAAATTGTTAAAACATCTTATTAAAGTAGTTTAAATCAGTTTTCATCTTAAGAAGTTCAAAAACATTGTCCATAGCAAGTGAGAACAGATGATTCTAAGCTGAAAAAAAGAACACAATCTGCAAGTTTCTAGCTCCATACCTCAATCATATACATGACCACTCTTGACTGCATGCCTCACTGAGTTCTTGGGAAATTCAAATGTGATTTTTCAAGAGATACAGCTTGAAAAAAAATTGGATTTTTTAATGCGGTCAAAGTTAACCCCGAAATGCTTTTAATTAATTGTTGGTTTTAGGTTTGGTTTGGTTTTTTTAACAACAATTTCACCCAATTATAATTATGCATATCCTAGATTACAGGAACTGACTTTAAAAATGAAATCTGTTTTTTATTTATACAAAGTTCAACACAAAAAAAGAAAAAAGAGAGAGAGACTATGCCTGCAACTCTTTGTATTCAACAAATTAAAAGAAAATTCAACAAATTAAAAGAAAATTAACTACAATCACCTTCCAAATAGTTTCCTTCTGAGCTGACACACAGCTGTACGTGATGCCCCCAATATCCAAAGCAATCCTGCAGATCTCTGGAAGGCTACTCAGGATCTCTATTATTTTTGCTTTCACATCTTCTACTAACACAAGATGAGTTCCTTTGTATGTTGAATGGATCTTTGGGAAGAGGCAGAAATTGCAGAGAGACAGTCTGGTAAATTTTAATTTGGTAGGTACCCAAGCACAGTGATGTTGTTCTTAGCTAAAAACTGCTTTCTAAATAAAGCATCATGAGCTGGCACAATGTCTTGATGCTCACTCACTGCTCACTTTTTCACACCAACATTTTCTGACCAAGGATAAGGAATCATCTCTATTTGAATCCACATCCACTCATACTAAATGAAGTGATCAAGCTGAGCCTTGTCAATTATAATGGGTTAGAATATGTTCTATCATCAGCTCTTTGCCTCTCCTCTCCCAGTCTTGGTTCTCAAGCTACAGGGTTACTCTGTTTGTGTTAGACCTAGTTCACTTTCTGCTGTTCTTGAAGTGAAAATATGCTTTCCTTTACTATAGAGGAGCTTCCTAACTTTACGGTGTTTGTTTGTCAAAACTTGCTGGAGAACAGAGACTGTTGTCTGTCTTTTGAAAATAAAGTTATTACCATTAGAACTAAGGGGATGGAAAGGCTCTGTTGCTTCCTTCCTTCCTTCCCCTTGTCCCAGTTTTAACAGTGGCAATAACATTTTAAGTCAGTTTTTGTAAATACGTCCTTTAAAAGGCCTCTATTTGGAGCCTACACTGATTAGGCAAAACCCCTTTGATTTCTCTCAACTTTCCTAAGCTGTATTTTATCCTAAGTGAGCCCTAGGAAAAGGACCTCAAACCCATATAGATGTAGCATCACCAAACCACTAGGCTTTGCCAACTAACTGCCTTGTTAAATTTATAGCATCTTATTAATATTCCACTTAGAGAGCCCAATTATGTTTCTATTTCTTGCTTTGTTTGTTTGACTTTGCATTTCCATCTTTTCTTTCTATTCTACCCCAAGAAATACTCAGCTGACTTTGAAACACCAAATTTTCCAGTGTGCCTTCTCCAGAGTGTAATATAAATGTCTACTGCAGAAGAAACAGATTTTCAATACTTGGGACTCTATGTCATTCTCTAAAACACTCCCACAATAATATTTTAATATGCACTTGCATCTTCATTTAGATGTACAGTTTCCGCTATACCTTTCTTGTCAATCAAAATGCTCATTCTTTTGTGATAACATCACACAAGCAAACAATGCAATGAATAAATCTCTCAGCAATGTCTTATTATGATATATTAAACAGTCAAAGACACTAAATAACTACAGTAAATTAGGGATCACTCTTTCCTTTGCATGTATTTATAGTGATACCACTCAAGGAAATATAAAATATTACATTGAAAAAAGGAACTGTTATAGCCAGACACAGAACTCCATGTTACTATTCTTTTTCCAGGATCCTGCATTTTTAACTTATTCCATATGCTTTAGTGCCAGCAGACATAGCACCTCCCCAGAAAAAGTCATCTCTCCTACCCTGCCACTTAAGCATGAGGAGCACCAGCGCTATGGAGCCTTGTCATCTTGCCTATTAGCGTGATGTCTTTATTCACAAGCCATCTGTACCACTGAGAGATATGGAGGCAGCTAATGTCAATATGAACAAATGCCTCTTCTTTTACAAGAAATGTCAAACATAGGACAGTGCAAGGATGACCCCAGGAATACCAACAGATGTTAGCTACAAGGCTTTAAAGAAAAAAAAAATCAATCCTTCCTACTGGGACTAATTAAGATGAAATGAATAGCAAAAGTAAGAAAAAAAATCATGTCACATTATCAGGAACTTCATACATACTTTCTAAGCTCACTATTGGCAGATTGCCCTGCATTCTTTGAAAAAAATGCTACGAAGCGGGATGGTAGCTGGCACTGTATTAGAAAGATTCTCTTTTTCATGATTCTGATCTGAATTTCACAATGCATTATGCCAAGAAAAATTATACATAGTTATTAGCACAGCACTGTCTCAGGTAGAAGTGAAACAGAGCAGCATTAATACTATAAATGTATGTGTTAAAAAGAACTGATAATACAAAGAAAGTCCAGACACCTAACAGTACACTGGGAACTCAAGCATGCCCAATGCCACATTTTGGATTTCTCTATAACAAAGAGCAGCTGATGATCTTAATCACCATGGTGGAAAACTTCAAATGTTCATAGTTGGCCCCAGTTAGCATTACCTCCCTATTTGGCCAAGACTACAGGGACAAATTCATCTCCACTACAAGGCAAACTGTCTTTATTGTTACATATTGTAAAAATGGACAAGTGAAAGGATTAGAAGCACCTACTTGGGATTAAACTCCACGAAACCTGACATTCTCTTCCACAGCAGCAGCTTAACTAGGACTCAGATATGTGGTTTCAAGGAACTCAAGCTAATCAACCATAAGACGACAGAAAGGTCTTCTGAGCTCACTGAAAGACTTGGGTCACTTTGGAATATTCCACCACCACCACAATACAGATTTTCTGCATCTGGAGTAGCAGATTACCCCTGAAACAAATACAGCTTACTTGAACCTCTTTGAGATAGTAAAATCTTACGTATTTTGCTTTCTTACACAGCTTTCATTTCTGCCCAGGTTTGCACAGGGGGTTAAAATGTTAGTATTGTCTCTTCTTGCATCTGACAAGCAATTCATATCGAGGCTCACTTTCTGATTTACTGATCAACCTACAGGAAAGGATATACAGTGACAAGAGTTTGAAAAACTGATAGCAAAGTTTGAAACAATCGCTAGGCAAACCGCTTACAAGATAAGTTGTCACAATTTATCAAAGTCTATCATTTTTGTGGGAACACAGTAAGAGATAGCACTTGAAATTTCTATTAAAATCTTTATGCTACCAGAGATTCGTGCAGTTGTGGAGTATTTTAACAAAAAAAACAAACAAAAAAAAACCCAACAGACTGGGACTTCAAAGCCTGGAGTGTTCAGGTGAGGGATTTTGGTTCACTCCCTCTGTAGCTTTGCCTTCTCCAGTCACTGGTCCACAAAAGCATGTCCATTTTCTCTCTTAATTCTATATCAGAAAAGCCACTCTGAAAAGTGACCTTTTGCCTAGCCAATAAAGATTCTGAAAGTATAAATTATAGCATATGGCAGCCTATTTGCTCAAGGGAGCATGGCCTTTACCATACCCAAAGATGGCTCCGACAGCTTAAACAGTGAGAAAGAATAAAAACTAAGTTTGAGAACCATAGAAATGAGGGCTTGTATTCTGAATGGCTCCCCTTAAAGACACAAAAATACAGACTAAAAATGTTCTATTATATGTGAAGTCTAACATTGGAGTACAATAATGTAACTTGTGCTGTCTTGACTGTACTGTATCAGGTCTCCATGCTCCACATTTTCATCTGTAAAGTGGAAAGAAGTAATTCTCCAAAGAATGTAAGGGTGAGAAAAAACATGCACTACATAAAAGAAAATTTATCTATTACAGTTAAACTGAGGAAGATATTCTGCATATGCTAAAGCAGAAGCGAGCAATAAATAGTTAAAAATATTACCTAGCATTAAAAACAAAGATACAACAGAAATCAAATTTGCACAGAATAACCATCTTAATTTGGAGAGGGGGACAATCCTGTTCTCTAGTTTAACTTTTGGGTTTGCTTTGAATAGCAATCATGTTCAGAGGGAGCTCCATAAGGCCTTTGGTGCTAACTTTCCCTTCTCTGTCTCTATAGTACTGCAAAGATATTTTATACCATTCCTATGATCAAATGAACAGATCTGTTTATCTGAAAGAAAATACTTCAGCAATCCTCTTGCTAATTCTGTATTGTGTGATACTGCAAGGCAAACCATGTCAGGATACTTAAGCCAGGGATCTGAACCCAAGAGATGAAAGTACTCTGGAAGATATAAGATTCCTTACTTGAAAACCACCATTGAATGAAAAGGAATGAGGATTTTTTTGTATACTATTTTAACTTGAAGATTTTTTTGCCCTAAATGGAGCAGTATTGATGAAAATGAGACAGATAATATATCCTAGCATGGCAAAAATACTATAGTAAAGCACCTACTCTATCAAGCCTTATCTTTACTGAAGCAAAGAATCTTCCCCTCTTCCCATAAAACAGTGTGTGGTATTTTATCTGGCCTATACACACACATGCTAGATCTACAGTCTCCTGTAGCATATCAGAAAACATAAACTAGTGGTGATAATATGATGTGTTGTGCATTTTACCAACCCAACTTGGCAACACTATAATTCTTCAATAACTATGGAACATCTGCAGGTTTTTGATACTTACTATGTTTCATTCCCATGATGCTCTCTGTGTCTGTTCAGAGTACAGAAAGGTCAACCAGCCCATCTGGAATCCTCCCCATTCATCCATTCTTGCGTGCTGCCTCTCTTGCAAAAGGAGTTTCTGCAGAATTTGTCACTTCCACCTGTTCTGACAGGTTCTCCCTGCCTGACCTGGAGATAGCCCTTGGGGACATTAATCATAGAACAGTCTGAGCTGTGAAAGAAACAAAGCTTGGCTGGATACTGTTACAGTCTCTGTCACCTACTAATCATGGTCTGTGACACAGAGGAGCTTAATCAGATGGTCAGGTTTCTCATTAATCATTGTGGCCTCACAATGAAACTCTTCTCAGGGAGATTAAAGTTTAGATGATCTTCTCCACCCCTGTTCCTGTCCAATGGCCTAAATTTAGCTAAACTCCCAAGTAACTATAATTTAGGCTCTAGTACATGTTTCCTAAAATCCAAAGGTTGATTTTAAGTTTCTTATTGTGACCGAGTGCACGAATATTTCCTGTGTGAAAAAAACAACATATACTTATAGGGACAGCTAAAGAAATAAATTTACTGATAAAGTATACCAGGAAAATTCTCAGGATGCATATGCAAATGAAGATAGATAAAGATAATTGAGCTACTAAAATAACATTAAGGCATGGTTTATTTATATTTAATCAACATGAAATTAAAGGAGCCAACTGCAATAAAAAAAAATCCATTCTAACTGACATGTGCTACAAGGAACTTTTGTCAATGCTAAATTTTCCACTACAGCCAAATAAAATTTTGGCCTTGATCTTAGAGGTCTTCTCCTATCTCAATGATTCTAAATAACTTCAGATTGTAAAAAATAATCAAAGGTAATAATCCAGTGATTTCAGAGCAAGAAACAGCTATATCAAAACCAAAAGACCAAATTAATATAGCTTTGCAATTTAATCCTGATCTTGCTTCTAATTTTTTAAGTTTCAAAAGGCAAACAAGCTCCAACACAGGCTCTGCTGTGTCTTGGCAAGTTGGCTTTCCACTTCCTCTCCATGTTTACTTTCTCTGCACCATACAATTACAGGAAACACATATAATTTTGCCTTCTAAATCATGAAACACGAATACTTCATCAACATCTAAATCATCTTGGCTGGGGTTGGGGTGGGTGTCAGCGGGAGAAGACAGGATGGAAAAAGGAAGCTATAGCCATCAGATGATTAACCAGGCTCCTACCTGCCTGAACTTGACCTGACAGCTTATTGCAACAAAGTCAGCAAAGAAACACTCAGTTCAAGAGTTACTTAAAAGCATGTGCTTACCAGGTTTCTCAACAATACCCCTCATCTGAAAGCTCCCACAAAAGACCTACAACACTGAGTGAACTTCACAATTCCAAGACGAGGGCAAGGTTTTTTTGTTGTGTTTGTTTCTATTCAGCGATCCTCCATTGCTAGCCTAGAAATGACAGTAGGTGGAAACGCTATCTTTCATTACACAAAGTATAAATAGTGTAATCTATCAGCACTGTCAATCAAGATGATTGATTACAGGCTGTCATAGAGAAGAGTGACATATTAGAAAAGTTTTGTTAACAATGCCTATTGCTAGTCAGCCTGCCACAGAAGCTGGTGATTAATGTGTTGTCAGCCTGTAATCCCACACCCCTGGCTAATGAGGCAGGAATTTATCATCTTTACAGAGTGGCAGATGTCAGAAGGAAAGGAATCCAAGTGCTGGAAACAATGTACTTTTTCTTACCACGCCTGACAAGTCTGACAGGCCTAAAAAACCACAAAGAAGCTTTGTGTAAGCACAAACTTAAAACGAGGAACTTTCATTTGGCATCATTGCTTTAAATAGTGCTGCAAATCAGCCTCTATCCCTCCAAAAGGGCACAATAAAAAGCTCTCTGAACTCTGAACCCATCCTTGACAACTAGGAAATCTCAGGAAAGGTTTCCATGGCAGGCAAACAGACAGTTTGTTTTGCCAGAGGAGCAGCAAGTAACTTTTAACTTTACCTGTGAACTTGTGAACTACTGCAGGACAAAAATTCTTCCAAACGGAGTGCAGAACACACCCTGCTTTTGATGCTTTGTCAATGAAGGTTTTAGGAAATAGATCTCCAGAAAGCCTGTACCAGTTTGGCATTACAGCTTCATGTTGAGACGAAGGAATGTAAAACAGAGGATTGTGGAAATTCTGGAAGCTATTCCTGAAATAAAATAAAATGTGACACAAGTGCTGGCACTGAGAGGCAGCTCTCGTGCTTTGTACTCAGAATAGTTTTACATGACTGAAATCTGCTCAGATTTGATCACGCTTCCTTCAGAATATCTGAAAAACATTTGAAAGATGCCATTTGAGTTTTCTCTAAAGTCACACAGACACACTATACCTTTGATATATCAGTGTTACAGGCAATTCTCAGTAGAATGTTGGTGATCTGCTGAAGTTTGCTTCTCCAGAATTACAGTCCTCAAAATTCACATTTAAAGCAATGATTTCTCTTTTGCCTTCAAGGCCACTTTTTAAGAAAGGCTTGGTTTTTGCCTTCACTGCAGTAAAGACTATAAATTATCATAAATAAGGGAAATATAAGGGAAAATTATCTGTTCAGTTAATAAAAAAACCCCTCCAAGTCAGCAAATCTCAGGCAGTTTACTCCATTATTGGTTGGTACTGTCAAAATCAACAGCTTTTCAATTAGATGCAGTAAGAGGTTAAATCTTTTGGGTCTGAAGTTTCTGATATGCTGCAAAAGGTCTGTATTTTGCAAAAGATTATGTGCAGCTTAGACTCCTGTCAGTCAGTACAGAAAAGGGGCAAATCATCTGTCTTAAGTTTTGACTAATGTAATCCTTTTTCAAACACAGATACCTCCACTAACACAGAAAAATGCAACACAAAAAAAAGAAAATTATAAAGAGAGACAGCAACCGGGGAATGAAAACACTGCTTTCTGTCAACAGCACCCTTGGGCTAAAAACACAGCAAAACATTGAGAAATTCAATCTCCAAAAGGCAGCATTCTAGAGTTCAGACTTATTTAAGGTTTATGAGAGATGGGAACTTCCCACACTCGTCAGTGAAAGAGAGGTTTACTGGCCTGTAATCTGTGCACCCAGGAGGAGAGCAAATCAAAACAAATAGCAATGCCATGAAAACCAGACCCTGCCTTGCCAACAATGGGATTCAGTGACAATTTGTGACCTCTGCGGAAAGCAAAATGTCTCTGACAGCTACCCGAGTGTCAACAGCTGAGCAACATTTTCTCTTCCTTTTCAACCAACGCTCTCTCCAGAGAATCTAAACGCCAGTGGGAGCTGGGACTGCAAAACAAGTAAAGTTGCATGTGATTTGACCTGCAAACGAGGGCACAAAAGCTGCCTTTGAGCCCATATGGTTTTGCATGCTTCAATACATACTAGTTAGCCATTTCAACCGCTGATAAACTGGAACAGCCGTATACATTTTCTCCCCTTTAAAAGGAAAGTAAATGTAGGCCCCACAGCCCAGTTAAACACAGGTTTGCAGATGAATGACTCATTAACTAATAATGGGATTGTGATGGTGAGTTTTAACTTTGTTTTGGGGGAGGGTAAGGTCAACGGGAATTTATGTTCCCTTTTCTGTTTTGAAAAAAACCCATGGATTCAGTGCAGACATTTCATCCTGTATAAGACAGTACAGATGCCTCGGACATCTCTTACTGGTGGAGCCATCCTTCCCTCCTCAAACCACTAACAATAATTGTCATCTGATTTGCACTTGCAGCCCCTTCCCAAACTACCCAGTTAATGGGAAAAATATATCCCCGAAATCTGCATAATTCAAAACTTAATTAAAATTTCCAGTTCTAACTGGAAAGCCTATTTCTTCCAGGGATTAGATTGGACTCATTACTTTGGTATGTACTGACCTTTAATCCCCTTGGCAGCCTCTTGGCAAACTGTAACATTTCACAGACTTCTTCAGAAAGAACTCACTGTGCATTGCCCCATGGTTTTGGACTCTACTCTTTTGAACTCAGTTGATATGAAGAATTCTTCCTCAATTCCATAACAATTGTAAAAATTCAGTTTCTACCTTCAAAAGCGTCAATTCAGACAACCAGGAATTTATGATAAAGTTAACTTTCAAAGACAACAACATAATTATTTACACTATGCCATGGTAATGTACTGGATTAGAGCCATAATCTTCTATGCCTCCTCCTGGGATTCGGACGAAAGCCTGTAATTGTCAGCAATCTTGTTCACAGATTTACACGTGTTTAAAAAAATACAAATTGGATTGGTTCTAGGCCTACATGCAAATTTCAGATTATTCTATGGTCAACTTATTAAATGTTAAATTCATTAGAAAAGGAACTGGCACTTGTGTTCCATGTTTATATAGCTCCTAGCATTCACTGAAATCTTCAATGTGGCCAAACTACAAATTCACCCAAAAATATTTATTCATGGTACAGCTGTAGGTGCCTCTTCACACTGAAGAGTTGCTTTTACAAAAAGTAAAATTGAACACACTGCGTTTTGTTGCATCTGGAAGACATGACTATTATTAAATGTATTCCCATACCTTCTCAAGTGAACGCTTCATTTAAGCAGTTAGTTCTAATTGCACCTATTTAACTCTGACATCCAAGAAATTTCAGCCAATGAAAAAGAATGTTCCTGTGTCTTAATATTGTCTCTAGAACATAGACCAACAAAAGACATTAAATATGTTTATGAGCTTGCTTTATGGAGTTTGGATCTAATAAATCATAATTCTCAATGGAATTACAGTTGAGCTCTTTCTAGCACTGAGTTATACAAACTATTTGAAAGTGGGAGCATAATGTCTTTTTCTGAAGCTCTGTTATTATTTTGGTCAAAGATTGTTTACATTAAACAAATCCAATTTACTAAACTGACATATTTGCACAACTGCATATAATTTATATTGGAAACATGACTTTTAAATGAACTTTCTGTAGTCTTAAGCTCTGGTTTCTAGCCTGCAGTTCTGGATTCTTAGACCGCACCAAAATGCTTGTCATTGGCATAAATCATACTCTCTAAGAGGTTTCCGATAAAGTAAATAACTACTGTAATTTCAAATTGTTCATTAATGCCTTCAAACAGGCTACATCTATCAAACACTGATTTGACTTTCTTGCCAGGTACCACACTTTGTTAAGAAAACAGTAATCTCCAAATTAAGATCAGGGAAAGCAATTCCTTAACACTGCTGATCCCCTGTTAAGTTTATTTAGGAGGTTTGATAAATAGAACTTAAATCAGGATTTCATCAGCCTAAAGGATCACAGAACCATTGTAAAATAACCCTTAATAAATCTATACTGACTTCTATACATTGATATATTTGTAATGGCATATTGCAATCGTATCTGTATTGTCAAATACAACATGGTTTAGGTTTTCATTCTAAAAGACCACATCTGTCTAGTAAATACAAAGCCAATCTATGCCATACAATTCTGGGGTTTCAACATAAAACCTGATAAACATTCCAAATTTCAATAATTTTGCTTGGAACAAACTACACCTAGTGCCAGGACAACTTTAGGTACCAGACATCAAGTAAAATTTAACACTCTCCTGAAAACTTGAGTCCTCAAAGGACTGCACAGTCGCCACTTTTGGGGATAAATGTGGAAAGTTATGAACCTTTGGAGCAAACTTTTTTCTTTAAGAACTATCCATAGTTTCTTTAGCTACAATCATGAAGCCACTCCTACTCAAATTAGGACTCTTTGACCTGCACACAGCTTTTCTCAAACCATTTACAGCCTTGGTAGAGAGCAAAATTAATCACAACTACCCCTCCACTGCTAAGAGATTGTTCTGATTTGCTAAAATCTACAACCATACAGATACTGAGACACATGCCAGGCAATATTTCTAGTAACTCCTCAGGCAGGTAGAAATCCAGCTCCCACTGACTTGGAATGGCTATTGAGAAACCAGGGCTGAATTTTTAATTCTATCAAGGTAACTTAAAATCTGCCTCAACACCCTTGCAAATCCAGGCCTAACCACTGCAATGAAAGGCAATTCCTGCTGTATTAGAGGACAGATCAGTATTTATCTGTTCCTCAGTTTTGCAATTCTCTCTCTCCAATACACACCGTGAGCTGAGAGACCATATGTTCTACTGATTCAAAAGTCTAAACTCACTCATGGTTCCAACAGTATATCAGCTGTCCCATAGATTCTGACGTGCCCATTTAAACTGGACATGAATCTCAAAATCAAATGTAGTTTTGAGACCTACCAGGCTTTTGAGAGCAAACAGAAGGAAATAAGAATTTTTGTGGGAACAGTCACTTCTTTCCATTTTTTTAAGTTCCAGAATTCAACTTGCACCTCTCCTCAGAAGTTTTTTTTTTGTGTGGCTAAAGCTTTTTTTGTTCTTTATACCATGTGAGTTACACCATCCTCAAGGTTCTCTGGATGCTATGTCAATTTAAAATTATGCCAGCTTTGTAGAAAACAGAAAAAATTATCACTATTTCCTCAAAATTATATGCTAACAAACCAATTGGTTTTAAGTGTACATTAAACCCATTTTGATTTCAAAACTTGTCAGTCACAAAAGATCTGATAATGCAGAATGATTTTAACAATAAAATAAAAATTATATGTACATGTATATTTTTGTGGTAAATTTGCTTTCCAAAAACTTAACTTCACTTCCCATTTTGCACAAAACTTTCTATGAATTCTGAATTTTTTATCAAAACAATTCCAAATTCCACGTTATTAGAAACAAGTGAACATGCATTCAGGGGAGGCAAGTCAAACCCATCTTTTCATCGCAATCCAATTTCAATCTAGACCAACAGGCCTAGACATAGAGAACATTTGGAAAGGAGCCTTCAAAAGAAAGACCAAGAGGGAAAGTCCTTGAAATGCTGCAGTCACAGGGAATAATAAACACAGCATTTATTTTATATGGCTGAACTCCAACAGAAGAAACATGCAAAATAAATACAAATCATACTAAACACACCTCTCTAAAAAATGAATGGAACCCACTAGAAATGTGGCATAGAGATCACATGGAAATATCAAAGATTAATTAATTAAGACAAGTAACCTAATTGATTTTTAGATAACACTTAGATGTGTGTCAATTGTCTGGAATGAAGAAGGAAAAGAAAATGCAAGCGGAATCACTTTTGCTGCTTAGATTTTACAATTTTGGTCTCCTTGTTTGATCCACGTCACACATCCTAAATACTACTTTTGTAAAGATATGATCAAGTCAGATGCAACCATCTACCTTTTAGGGCAAGACCTTGAATCAATTTTTTTACCCCTCTTTTAAGTCATTGTACAGAGTTCGTTTACATTGCTATGACTTCCTAAGATTGCCTTATACTGGCTTTATCTACAAAAGTAGTTATATTCTTTCAGTCTTGTTGAGTTGGTTTAGGTTAAAAGAAACAGAAGAAATAATTCCCTAGTTTTTTTGTAGGGGAACATGCAAGCTATTTTTCTGCATTGTGTGCTTGCTCCCAATCTGAGCACAGATTGTGCCACAGTTTGCATGATTCTTTATTGTTAAACTCCAGGATGTATTGTCTCCTTAAATCTTTTTAGGTCATGGAATTCCAAGGGCTACGTTGCTATACTGAGTTTTGATCAGCAAAATGGTGATTCATAACTGTGAAGGTTTAGAAAACTCTAGCTGCTGTTTCTCATATAAAATCAGAGCCTGACTGCACACGTACTTATTTCATTCTTCTGTCTATGGGAAGCTGGAACAAAGGATCAGCTTGGAATTAAGATCAACTTGCATGTCTTCCCAGGAAGAAGGTCACTATGTGTTTGTAAATAGGCTGTGAACACAGGTAGGAAATGCTGCCACTCCTGCTTCCCAAATGAAGTCAGTCAAATGACTATTCTGCTGTACAAGTATCTTTAAACCAGTTTAACTTAGAACAAAGCATAGCAAAGGAGGCACGGGTGCAGACATTCATTCCACTGGGTAACGAAAAGAACTTTTTCTCGGCTATGATGAACACATCTTCACTCTGCTCCAAAGGTATACAAACACAAGACACTCAAGTGTCAGCATAAGACTCAGAGGAATCTCCTGCCATCCTGCTAATCTCATGCCTGTGACCAGACGAGCTTAGCCAGAAGAGTAGGGAGTAACAGTCACTGTTGAGGAGCATAGTTTACAGCAGAATCCCAGGCAGCAGGACCCATCCCCCAGGAACAAATTAGAGGCTAAACTCACATGGTCAAAGCCTAAAAATCAAAGCCCAAATCCAAACTACAACACAGGCAGAGCCAAAATTGTCCCTGTTACAGACAAAGCAGCTAAGTGTGTTGCGATTTTACCTCACAAACTGAAAGATGACTCTCCAGATGGATATCTTGAGAACCATAAGGGCAGTGCAAACCTTCAGAACATAAATAACAGTTCTGAATAGCTTTGTAGATTCCGTGTGTCTTGTCATGTATTCCCAAATACAGCAACTCTCAGTAACTGTTCCCCATTGCCCAGCAATCCTGATGCATAAGGAGTTGAACAGCAACAACATAAAATAAATTCTTAACAGTTCCTGCATCAGAGCATAATATAAACATTATTAAGCTTTCGAGCAATAACAACATAGTCACAAACAGAGAGAAAATTGAACCGATTTCCCACAGAAATTGAGGCTTCCACTTGAAAACCACCTACCCAGTACTACTCTCGCCTTGCACTTTTAGCCAGAGGAAGCGATTTTTGACCATATGCATACATACACACACAGAGCTTTTTTTTTCTCCTTGAAATTTTTAAACTTGCACCAGCTTCAGAGATTTGAGAAATAAATTACCATACAAAGCGTATCTGTTAAGGCATATGGTCAAAGGGACAATCTGCTGTTAAGAATTGCTTTCCTTCCCATGCTACTCACTTCATAAATCATTGCACTTGTCATACATGTCCTGAGAAAGTTTGAGGCAGTTTTAACTTGGGACTCTCTAAAGAAGACTGCAGGCATTTCAACAAATAACACAGCACTCTGATGTAATGGAATGGGAGGAAGAGGCTTAAAAGAATACTGTGTTTTGTCACTGGAATGTGGCTGCCATTTCAAGACATAAATAGGCACTACTGCTTGTACATTTCAACCAGTGAGGCATCAGCACTCAGAGAGATTTGTATTTAGTGAAGTATGGACCTAAAGAAAGGTCTATAAAGAAAGGTTTGCATTTAGAAGTCAAAACTATTGCTACTTGGAAAACTATATGATTCAGGGGCATTAACAGCATTCAGGTTTGTTGAACTCATTATAACAAGATCATTTAATGGTGCATTAGATGTAGATCTCGCTACTAGATATCAAGTTGCAATCTAACTTGTCTGAATAACAATTTTGAAAGCACACCTACAAAAATAAATAATTGGAAAGCGATCTACCAAGAAACTAAACTGGGAACAAAGTTCAGCTTTCCTTTAATGCTATATGGACAGAGAGACCAGAGATAAAAGAAGAAGAAAAAAAGAAAAAAGTTATGGGAGTTGAATTACTTCAAAATTACTGCTATTTCTGTAGCATATATAACTGGGCTCCATTGCTGAAATAATGAAGTTCTGGGGTTTTTTTACTGCATCCCAAAGATGGACATATCCTCTCTTTGCCTGAAAAAAGGGAGAACAAAATCTCCTCAGCCTGTAGATGATGTTTCCTGTCACACATTGCCATTTTTCTTCACATAAAGTTAATAAAAAACCATACATTTGTATTCTATTTGCAGTTAAAAGATGCACTTAACAATTTGACTTTTTATATTCAAAGACATATAATTTACCCTGTTTCATACTTGTTTTCCTCTGTCTTTAACTGTTAGGTAGCTACCCCATTTAGCTGATGAAAGGTTGTGGAGGCTCACAGTGATTTTTTTCTTACCTAGAGAATGATTTTTTTTTTACCGTTATGAGGTGGAAAATTCATATAATTCTTTGCATTAAAAATATTTTAAAATATTTTCATTTTTTGCATTAAAAAATACTTTAACTTCTGTACCTTTCTGCACTTGGGGCAAAACAATCCTATGCAGAGCTACAGACTAGGAGAGGTCTGTCTAGAAAGCTGCCTGGAGGAGAGGGACCTGGGGGTGTTGGTTGACAGTTGACTGAACATGAGCCAACAGTGTGCCCGGGTGGCCAAGAAGGCCAATGGCATCCTGGCTTGTATCAGAAATGGTGTGACCAGCAGGTCCAGGGAGGTTATTCTCCCTCTGTACTCGGCACTGGTGAGACCGCTCTTGAATCCTGTGTTCAGTTCTGGGCCCCTCACCACAAGAAGGATGTTGAGGCTCTGGAGCGAGTCCAGAGAAGAGCAACGAAGCTGGTGAAGGGGCTGGAGAACAGGCCTTATGAGGAACAGTTGAGAGACCTGGGGTTGTTTAGCCTGGAGAAGAGGAGGCTGAGAGGAGACGCTGTCGGTACAAATAAATCATTCAGGTCTGGCATTTATTTTCAGTAACATCTTGGGCAGAGATTCAGGGCAGAGAGAAGATTTATCAGCTCAACATTATTTCTTATTGATACATATGAATCTTTTGAATCAGGGACATAACTAAAATCCAAACAAGCCCAACTACAAATTCATTAAATTAGGTATGAAATTTTCCATTCTGTATTAGTTAGCACATCCCACCAAAAATAGTGACGTCCAACTTTCTGCCAAGACCTGGCCACTGAGAGCAATTTGTAGCTTGGATAATAGAAGGCTTTTCATGAAGCCAGTTGCTACCCTGCAGTCTGATCTTAATTGGGAAAGCAAATTTAATTATTCCACTCCTGTGATGGAATTCGGACTACTCACATATTAGGAACATGAAAGCTGAACATTAACACTGGGAGTTGACTCCCATCAAGCCTCCACACGTTGCCAGTGACCCATCACAGCTTACTAAAAGCATTGGCAGATAAGAAAGACTGCCCATAAGAAGCATAGAGGGTTTTGCTCAAGTGGTTTACCGCAAGGGTTATGGGAAATTACTTCCTACTATAATCATCCCAGAATGATTTTTTTTTTTTACAAACAATAGCTCTTCAGCTCAGGGGTACTATCTCCAGATATCCTACCCTCGGCGCAAAGTGACCATGAGGCTCGCACTGCAGACAAAGTACAGAATTACTCACTAATTATTGAACTATTCCTCAACAGTCGATGACCTAGTTTTAATATTGTTAAATAGAATCAATTTTTTAAATATTTCTCATTAAATGTAAATGAACTGAAGAAAGTTATGCATAAAATATCAATACAAATAAAAATGCAGCTTGTATAACGCCTAAATGCTAGTTTCTCTTGATGTTTAGTACGTCTCATCCATAACCACTATCAACATTGAATGGATTCAGGCATACAATTGTTTGAACAACTGGGGCAGCTCTTAGGAATTTTACTATGAGAGAAAATCGCAGAGAAATACACTCTTGACAACAAAGCTGGCTGACAATAAGGTGATTTCTTCACTATTACAGCAAACACGCTTTTGGGGATATCTTGACACACTGTATATTCAAACAACCATTATTTTCAATAGACTTTGTGTCTCTCTTCCTCCCTTCCCCCTAAACACAACTATTTTAAAGACCTCCATAAAGTAATTCTTACTCAGTGAAATTCTTATACAGCCACATAAAAGGCAGCTTTATTTCTCTAAAGGGTATGAACTCCAAAATCTAACAATAGTACTTTAAATAGTTAACATGATTAATTATTTCATCACTTTTGCATTTAATAAAGGACAAAAAGGGTTTTTATCCTTAAAATCTGAATATTATAAGGAAACTTTGAATCTTAAGAAGAGATTCTGTGTTGTTTTGCAAAACCTTCAACAGATACAGAGGCATGCAACTATGAGATAATCTTTGAACTGGAAGTGTTTGATAACACTCTTTCCTCTCACTTCCTGTCTTTTGGAGATGATTGACAAAGGCATAATGCAAATATTTTAAAGTAACAAATAATTTTTTTTTAAGTGGAAAAATCCCATTATATTCAAGAATCCACACTGACGATGGGATATTCATCTATCATTTGGGATCTATCACTACATCTGTAGAGGGCATGTTCCCATCACAACACTCGTCAGACATCAACATTCATATTATTGACAGCATTCGTATCTGTTCATTACTTGAACACTAAGCTTTTTAATAATTTCAACAGAGAAGGTGAGAATTGAGCTGACATGACAGTCTGCTTCATGACTTCAGTTTTTTGTCAATACAGGACACAGTGCCCTAGCACGGCCCATATGTGCAGAGCAGGGAGAAAGGGACATTGGCCAACACATGTAAGAACTGAATGTCTGACTCCTCTTCGCAATGCCACCTGTTCAGTACATCTCAAAAGATGTGAATTCATTTAACTGCCTTGAAATCCCACTAATTTTGACATTTGGAACCAGGAAGCGATGCTTTGACTCCAAAAGAGAATCTAACCTATATTGGGTAATATCATCAAAACTAACTGATCTCTTTTTACGTGCATTAAAAGGCTGTGTTAATATTACACTTGGGGCCATTATAAATGTCTTACATTTCACACATTTAGGATACATCAAAGTTTTATCACAGTCATTATAAAAATGTCACTTCAAACTATTTTTACACTAATAAGATGGTCTTCAATTGAATAAATTGCAGTTACACAGTGATTACCACTGTTACAACTTACATTTAGTCCACGGGTTAGTACAGTGATGGATAACATGCAGGGGAAAAAAATTAATGCGTGATTCAACTTTACAGTTCACCACCAACCAGGTTGATTTAAATCATAAGTAAAAGTTGAAATGTCAAATCTACTTGGAAGATATAAGGTAATAGACATTCTACTTGCTTCCAAAGTGCACAACCAATAACATACTATTATTTATGCAGATAGGATAACACATTCTCTTAGCCCACACTGCAACAAATTTTGTCTCAAATTAGCTAGTAAATCACTATTGCAGAAGCTATTAACAATCATAAAGCCTTTTGAGTTTTACAAGGTGTTAATAATGGGCCATTCCATATGATTTATACGAAAAACATGACTCAGCTCTTCAAATGCAACTCATCTGTGGGTGCAGGGCTTGCTGTGTGATCCCTTGTTATCTTTGAGATGATATGTAAAACTAAAAGGGTTTTGGCAATCTTTCTTAATATCAGTCAGACAAATGCACTGATAAAACACAGCCGACTCAGAGTTCCTCTTACAAATGTGTTCACTTTTAATGATTGAGGCTTACCCTGAAATGCCATATTTTAAAAGGAAATTTAAGGAGGTTTCTGTACCAGATAGGATTAAATTCACCCAAAAGTACTTTAAAACTCGCAGAAGCAGTGATGATCACCAGTGATCTGGGGATGAAGTTCAACAGATACATTATTTTGTTAACTAAACTGATATCTATGGAATTACAGTTAACAAACATCCTTGAATTTAATAAACGTGCATTTCAAATGCTGAAAGTGATCAGGGGACACAACTCTTCTTTCAGTTAAAAATGCTAAGAAGATTTAAGAGAGGGCTTTCCTTCTGTGCACCTCGCTACAACCTCTTTTCAGGCAGTTGTAGAGAACAACAAGGTCCAGGATAAACAATGCCAGCTCTCTCAGCTGCTCCACATCAGACTTATTCTCCAGGCCCTTCCCCAATTTCATTGCCCTCCTCTAGACCAGCTCTAGCAGTTCAATGTCTTTCTTGTACTGAGGAGCCCAAAACTTATCAGGGAGCACCAGCAGATCAATGGTTCCTAACATCACTACCTTGATGCTGGTTCAATCGACCTCTTATGTGTCAAGTTGTAAGTGGCAAATATTCATTGATTTATCAGTATCTGCATGAGTCAATTATCAGTCACAAGATACTTCTGCATGAGTGCCATAAAATCAGGAATAGTATCTATTTGAGAAGGCAAAAGACAAAAAAATTTAAAAAAAAATTATATAACAGCATTAGCTGCTATACAATCTGACACCAGCATTGCTCCATTAGATATGGGAGTTATGAAAGTGGGGCTGACTATTGATAACCTCATCCAGGGCCTGCACACATAAGAAGCAGTTGCGACATTAACAAACATGCTAATCTGCCTCAAATCAAATAGGCAATTACTCTGCTACTTCCATGAATTCCAAGGCAAGTATAATTTTATAGTTAGACATTAATAAACCTGTTTTGAGGATCTTACCACCATCTGATTAAAAAGCTTTCTTTTACTATCTCTTTAATGTTATTAAATAAAGTAAACTCATGTCTGGCTAAATAGGCTTCATGAGTGCTAATCTTAGCCTAAAGCATTCTAATGGATTGAGTCTTCCTCAGTAGGGCTATATAAATATTTATGAAGACTTCACACGAAGAGCAGATCTGACAGGACTTTAAAAGACTTCTCAGCATATACAGCACCTGGAGACAGAAGAGATTTTTGTGAAGACAATAAGGAGCTCTCGGCCCTCAAAAAAAAAAACAAACATCAAACTTCTTAAATGAAGGGGGAGCTGGTGACAGCACACACACATATATCTGACTCTGCACGCTGAGTTTTGCATCAGGGCCATACTAACAGCCTTCCAATAGTGATAAGGTTGGGATCAACCCCTAAAGGGGAAAGTGGCCCAAGAAAGCTGGTTAATATTCAAGGATCACTTCCGCCAAGCTCAGGAGCAATACATCTGAAAATAAACTTGAAAATAACTTCCATGAACCTTCTCTGGGATCGCTAGACAGTCTAAATTGCAACATAACTGTTTCCCAGCTGTAGAACTGCAAAAAATATTAGGCATATGCCTTGTTCTCCCTGACCACACCAGCCCTCATGTTAACTTCACTGTACCAGTACTACAAGATTTATAGGGCTTGAATTAGTGTGTTTTAGGTTTAATTAGAGCTCCATAAATTTTCCGTAGTCCTACTATGACACTGCCTCAGCCAGTGGTTTCCCCTGCATTCTGGGCAGAAAGTAGAAGACCAGGCTGGAAAGGACAAGACAACCACTGGCTCTGTATACAGCAGTTTTTTACAAGCCAAACCATATTCCACTAGGGTTTTATCAAAGCAAAAAATAGACATCTCACTTGCCAAAATATGACCTCAAGAAGACAAAGCAACTAAGTCCTCTACCAACAACTTATCTATAAATCTCTACTGAGGGGAGAAGGTGGAGGAGCAGATGGAGAAAAAGAGCACTTCACATAAAGAACACTTCTTCAGAAGTTCTCTCCAGAGAAACTAGTAAACATAGGGGGTAGAAAAAGACCCAAAAGCCACATTGCTTGTGCCTTGAAATCAAGAAGTTGCTATGAAAAATAACTTCTCTAGTTTCATGTTAAAAAATAAATCAGGAGAATAATATTCATTCTGTTCTTTTTCTTGCAATTTGCAGCAGTCTATGGCCTTGCATCAGCACTTCCCATAAAGTGAGGTGTGTCCTTTACTGAGAAACCAAGCCCCTTTTTGGCTTGCTACAGGAAATCAATTTAAAGTTATTCTTATAGTGAAACTCTGAATTATTTTCTCACCTTGTAAGAATTCTCCCACCTTGAATGCACAGATAATTGTTTATCAGAGATGAATAATAAAATCCAACGTACTCCTATGAGAAAATTACACAGCAGAGGTTGAAAATCTTGCCAATTCAATATTTTTTTATACTTAAAGAATGACTGTTTGGTTGTTTTGAAACTACCATCGCACATGCAGATGAGTTCTGCTTTGCAAAGACCATTTCACATGGCAAAGGTGTATGTTTGGTTCTCTTGCTCCCATAGATGCAGTAGACTACTCCTTCAAAGCCTACTCAACAGGAGTAAAAATAGATTCAAAGGTTTTCTTCATGTAGAAAAATAATTTTGTGCCATACATCCAATACTTTTGCATAGTCCTGTTAGAGTGTTGCAACTTTCAAAATTGCACACATCTCTGACTCATTATTTAGAAGTAAATAACCCTGTTGAGTCTTAATTTGATTAGAAAGAGATGAGAAATCATCAAGTAGGACAAAAGGAAAAAACTGGGAGACATTATACAAAAGCAACAGAGTTGTAAATTTGAGCAGACTTGGGGCGATGGATGAACACTGTGGCCTGTCAGACATCTCTGGAACAACATGCAATAGGAAACAAAGCACAAAACTACTGCCAAAAGGCATGTAAAGTGAGTGAGATCTCCAAGAGCAGTTCTAAAACCCAACTGCACAAATATTTTATGCTTTATGTTCAATAGTCCAATGGACTTGACCTGTAGCTAACTGCAAAACATGCAAGTGACATCCTGTTTCCAACTCAGGAATGCTGTTTTCCCACAGAATTATGCACAGTTTCCTGTAGCTCATATTTGACGGGTTTGATGAGACCAGGTAAAACAGAGACATTTATTGCTTCTACCGCTCCATTCTTTTTCCCAGAGAGACAGCTTCTCTGGTTCTAGAACCTCCACACTTCACTTTAAAACCAACATTTAGTTCCCATTTTCTGTTGGTAACAGTAATACTAGACTGATTGCTTAATCATGTCTAAACAGTTTACATTAATTTCCAGCAACTGATTATGTTAGTGCCCATAGTGCCATAATGACACACACTTAGTGGAAAATAACAAAAGCAATACAAACAGCAAAATTAGTATTTTCAGATAGATGCAAAACCTTCAGTAAGGGTCACAAGATTCAGCATGGTGGCAAAATAATAGCTGTAGAGAAGGAACAGAATGCCATGGTTAAAACCAATCCCAATCCACACATAAACGCTAGAACAGATCCACCTCCTTCCTTACAAGTATTCCCAGTTAAACCCAGTGACCTTGACCTACTACCACTGGAGGAGGATCCTAACACCACAGCATGACTGGAGATAGTTGTGCATTATTTCAATAGAACCTTTTTCTTTCTCATTCACATACTTCCTGTACATATTTACACTAATAATCCTTTTGACAAAAGCCCTCCAGAAAATAATTAACTTAAATAGCTCTTCCACAGCTAAAGCTGCACAACTGGGTAGAAAATACAAATGAGCTTTGTATAGCAAAACTTAACCACTTGAAAGAATTCTAAGAAAAAAAAGATTACAAGTTCAGCCCCACTTCTGGGGCAAAATGAGTGTTTGTGATAAATGTATCAAATCCCCTAAAAGCTACTCCCATTGAAACTTCATATTTAGGCTGATTTACTTCCCAAATCACACAGATAGCACAGTTGTTTATGATTTTTAAACAAGTACAACCACAGGGCAATGCTGTGAGATTTAAGAGAAATAAAAGCATGATCAGCTAGCTTGTAATCTTCTTTTCTCTTATTCTCCTCCCTATAGCTGCATTACATTGCCTGTTGAGAACAATAACATATTTGTGCTTTTATAGGTAGAATGATTTGTATTATGTAAAGATTTGGCTAACAGAGTAAAGATGCATTCACACTGAGCTGGATTACATGCTGTTAATAATTTTCTGGATGCTCTAGGGGACCCATAATTCTGGAGGACAACAGATTAGCATTTGAATATATGCTTTGTAATACATCACAAAGCAGACTGTTTTAATTTACTTTTTGCCATTTTTCTAGAACCACACTAACCAGAAATCAAATCACTGAAAGCATTTGGGAAGAAAAAGCATACCACAATCAAGTTTTTATCCCCCACACCCACAGAATCTGAAGAGTACACAGAAAATCTGTCTTTTCCAACACCCACACCATTTCAGTAGCTTCCATTAGAATGTCAGACTACCTAGAATATGGGATAGGGCTGGTAGCACCATTCTAAGCACAGTGAATAAATGGGCAACTCGGCAAGTAAACTGGAGTCTGTTCTTCTGAATAAAAGCTCAAGCTATCCAGAAAGCTGGGTTTGTTCTGTTTATTTCAGAAGCTAATCTTTAAAATACGTTCTTTAAAAAGAATTAAGATGACAGAGAATTACCCCTCAAAATACCTTCACATTCTTTTGCTACTGAGCATAAACTTCAGCACAAAACAGACTCCTGCATTTCTGTTTTCACAAAACGCTGGTCTCTTTTGGCCAATGTTGAAATCCTCTGTAAATTGTGCTTGTCTTTTTGCAATACTTAGAAATTCAGAATAGTCTTAAAACCTATGACTCCCTAATAAACATTATATCTCAGGCAAAGACAACTGAGAAGCACAAAAGCGAGTTTTTTATTTCATAAATTACTTCTTGTAGCATTATAAGGTTCCCCTAGCAAGCATATGTTCACTGGACAAAATCTACTTTTCCTGACCTCTGGTCCTCAGTTATAATTAGTTGTCTAGTCTCAGTTGCTTACAGCATAAACAAAGCCTTATACACCCACATTCGCTGCATGCATTTATATATTACGATACAGCTGCCAACTGTCTAACCGTTCTAATAAAAACCTATTTTCTAAGGTTTATGTTTTATTGCATGCATGACTCCCTTATTGGTTAGCATTTTGGAGTTGTGGAAAAGGTTATGAATTTAGAAACTGACTGCATTCATATCATATTTAAAACTTAATGCTATTTTATTAAAGACATATGGGCCTCCAAAGTACACATATTAAATGTCATGTAAGAAAAGTAGCAGTTTAAATCATGGTCAAATTCATTTTTGACGTGACTCCTGAGGCTTCCCAAGATCTGAACTATTTCTTTGTAAATCTGGCAGTTTAACCACACTCATAAATCACTTTCAAAGCATATTATTTCTTAATTTTACTGCATTAGCGAGAATTTGGCCTACACAGTGAACTGTTTGTAACCGTTATGTGAACAAAGTTGTATATTTAGTCTTACAATGTGGGAAGAAAGAAAAAGGTCTTAATTTCTCAATCCCAAATTTACTTCGTATTTTAACCAAAATTATACATTTCCTAACACAACTTAGCAGAATAAGGCACACTGGATAATTTGCTGCATTGACACATCAGAAAACTTCATCTCCCTATGCTTAAAGCACATAAATCGGAAACACAAAGGCAATAGTAACTGAATCATTAAGCAAACATCCCACAGGTTCTTATGCAAGAAAGAATGCCCAAGGTTTTCAAGTCACACCAACTGTGAAAGAGAAATGACAATGCACATGCATTAACTTGGCACCCTGATATAATGACATTCTATACCTTAGAATTGAAGCATACCTTAAACACACTTAAAAGTTAAATGCATGTAACTTAAGGACAAATTCCCTGCCTGCTAAAGTCACAAGAAACCCTATCCCCAGAACAGATCCTTCACAGCACAGGATTCAAAGCACTGCCAGTTTTAAAACATGGTTGTTATTTCCCTTATCTACCAGAGAAGATCATTGAGGACACTGGAACCAGAATCTCCATGGATATTAGGAAGAAATGTTAAAATATGAGGAAGAAATGTTTTCCTGTGAGGGTGGGGAAGCAGTGGCCCAGGTTGCCCAGAGCAGTCATGGCTGCTCCGTCCCTGGAGATGTTCAGGGCAAGGTTGGATGGGGCTTGGAGCAACCTGATCCAGTGGGAGGTGTCCCTGCCCATGGAGGGGGTGCAACTGGATGGGCTTTGAGGTCCCTTCCAACCCAAATCATTCTATGATTCTATGAATATGATTTTAAAGGAGCAGATGAAACTCTGCTATGTCCTTTTTCTTTGACAAAAGGAGCAGTTTCAGAAACTCAATAAGTAAAACAAGTTCAAGATTTCTTACAAAACATCCCTTTGGCCTATCCATTTCAGGGAGGGGTGGAGAAAAGGGAAGAAGTATTAGTCCTTCTCTGAAAACAAATTATTAACTCTCTTTCCTGAAATAACTAGTGAATTAATAATAAATTTGTATTTTCCTGAAATACAAATTGATCGTGTTCGTAGTCATTGATGAAGAGTTAATGACTGATACACTAAAGGCTTTTAGGAGATGACTTCATCACTACCAGACCTATATGCCTCTTGGACCATGCTCTGGCTGACATTAGCACAGAGCAGGGCTATGATAATGCTCTGACAATATTTTGCAGCACAGGGACATGCTCTATACTTTAGGCTATCTGAAATGGCATTAGACTACTATTTTTAGGCCCTTGCATTGTTTCCAAACTGAATAGGAATATTAGCATGTACCAGGTACATTCATTTTACCTCCCTCTTTTGTTCCATGCATCTAATTTGACTATGATAACACGAAAAACAATCTAGCATTCATTTCACAATAAGATGATTTGTGATTTGCTCACATCACATTTCATATGACAAAGACATAGTCCTTTATCCCCCCCAGTACAATTTAGGTCTTCACACCTGATCTCGTAACCTCCAAATCACTGTTGAGTGTTGGTTTTGACCAACTGATGTCAAAAGGAAACACATGGAAGATAAAAAAACCCCTCACTTCTGTAGAATCAAGGACTACTGCATTATAAGCATTAAAAATGCCATTGCGCAATCAAAACCATTGTGCTAATGGCAAACAAACCCGAAGAATACTAGGGGAATATCAATGTGCAGGAAATGACATGCTGAAGACCCTCATTTTCTTATGTATTTACTTCTTTGGTCTGTATACAGAAACTTCACTACCACAAAACTGTCATCTACATCATGAGAGAAAGTTTCTTGTAAGTTTTACATTAATGATGGAAAGTTGTATTCCAAGGCAAAAAAGAAAAGAAAAAAAAAAGAATAGTCATAAGAATGACAAAGATCTGAAAAAATGCTCCAAATCCATACTTGCTGTTCAGCTTTCATCTTCCCTAAGAACCAAGGAAAGGGGGAAAAGGTAAGAGGAATTAAGAGGGAAATTTACAGCCATGAAATAGAAAAATACCACAAAATAAAGACAATTTACCCTGTAGACACTGGGGGAAGCTTTAGGCAGTTTAGATCCTAAGATACACCAACAAGAGAAGAGACTACTGAAAAAGAGGAGTACGCAGAGATGTAGTGACAACTGTAATAATCTATAGAATGTGACTTCCAATTATTCATTTCAAGGGTATTCAGTTAAACAAATCAGACCACAGGCTTGCAGCATCTCACAAGTGAAGTTTCAATAGTTCTGAACCCACAAACAGGGGGTAAGAGAGGGGGCAACATAAAAGCAGCAATAAACAAGTTGTCATGCGAGCTTCTTCAGTTAAATGGATGTGTTAATGATATACAGCACCTATTGCCATTCATCAGAGAACCTCCAAGCACTTTACAAATATTAAGTAAGTCTTACAAAGGGATCCATTTGCTCACCACTGCTGAAAGACAGACATCTTTCAGGTGCAAGATAGCAGCTGGTTAACTAGCACACTGCAACACTACATAACAGTTTAGGGCAGAAGGTGGAGAAGAATGCCTTCGTAAATTGAGACTGTGGAGAAGTCCATGGAGACAGAATGTAATTACCTGAGTTGGAATCAGGCCAGAGCTCCGGAAGTAACACCCCTTCCAATGTGAAAAGTGCACTGGGATCACTAATGGCTAAAAGGATACTGGCTTTGTGACAATCAGATTTTTTTTTAAAAGGAATCATTTTAGGAAAAAGACATCACTTTTTGCATTCTATCTTCAATAACATTAAGATACTGAAATGCAGTCCACACAAAACCTTCCCAAAGAACTAAATAGATACCTGTTCTTCAAGAATTATGATCACCAGAACAAACAATGAAGAAGAGTCTTTCCCTCTACCCTAACACACATATGACCCACACGTGTATACTTTTCCTTCCTGACAGCTGGAATTACAGCAGGCTGAGCAAAGAATACATCCCTTTGCTATTGCAGCAGCTGCATACTTGCAGCTTAGTCCCTGCAGCTTAAACTCACTGCATTTCTCTCATTTACTGACTGAGGTTCTTTCTCTCTAACCATGTGAGCTGTCATACATGAAGACACAAAATACAGCAAACAACCAATCAACTCACTTTAAATGTCTTAACTTGTGGTTTAACTGAAGTATTGCAAGCAAGCTTCTTATTTTTCAGGCTCTTTGTCACTCAGATTCCCATCTTCTGCTTTATTATTATACTTGTCTTTGCCTCCTCTTTGGATACTGACCCTTCTCTTCCCTCTGTTGGTTGCTTTTTCTGAAAGCCTGCCTTACAGTTTGCTTTAACGTAGCTGTCATTGCCGGGACATTGAAGGCAACTATTTATGGACTGGCCTTAAGAGACTCTTCCAGATCCTGGAGGCAGGCAGAATATATCTGCCCATGGCAGGGGAGGCAGAACTGGATGAATTTTAGGGTCCTTTCCAACCCAAACCACTCTGTGACTCTATGATTCTATTTAAGAAAAATAGGATTGCTGCCAAATAAGGACAAAAATTACTGAAAATCACTCCTTTTGCCTCACCCGATTTTAACAGAATTTCAAAAAGCATGTACAGAATCGGCCACTTTTTCCTGTGAGCTTTAACACAAGAATACTGACAATAATCTCAAAGCCATACCTTAGATTTTAGTTTATCTTACTTCTTAAGTCATACTGCCTAAATATTTACTCTTCCTATCATAAGAAAATAAATATCCCTCTATCCCCCAAATAACAGGGTGACAAGAACCACATATACTCATTACATGAAATGCAGATATTTGACTTGCCTTTCTACTTAAGTGTCTCCAACCTAGTTCCTCATAGAACAAATACTGTGTCAGGTATTATAATTATAACTTGTGCTGAAAACAATGCATCGGGGCTGGGGTGTAGGAATTCAAAACACCTACACTGCCATCATTTGTTGTACAGTTTCTTTTATACGCAGCGGACAAGATGCTCTTGAGTACAGTAGCAGGAAAGAAGAATAACTCCATGTAACACGAAGTCAGTTACATGGAAACATAATTGCATACACCCACTGATGATATAGAATCATAGAACAACCAGGTTGGAAGAGACCCACTGGATCATAGAGTCCAACCATTCCTATCGAACACTAAACCATGTCCCTCAGGACTTCATCTACCCATGCCTTAAACACCTCCAGGGAAGGTGAATCAACCACCTCCCTGGGCAGCCTATTCCAGTGCCCAATGACCCTTTCTCTGAAAAGCTTGAGCTTGAGGCCATTCCCTATTGTCTTGTCCCCTGTCACTTGGCAGAAGAGCCCAGCTCCCTCCTCTCTACAACCTCCTTTCAGGTAGTTATAGAGAGCAGTGAGGTCTCCTCTCAGCCTCTTCTTCTCCAGGCT
>WAAB01004750.1:52816-129016 GCA_013389865.1 Piaya cayana | reverse complement strand
GTTAGTTTGGCAAGACCTGCCTTTTGTAAACCCATGTTGGCTGGGCCTGATCACCCGGTTCTCTTGCATGTGCTTCATGATAGCACTCAAGATCACCTGTTCCATGACTTTCCCTGGCACTGAGGTCAGACTGACAGGCCTGTGGTTCCCTGGATCCTCCCTGCAATCCTTCTTGTAGATGGGCACAACATCAGCCAGCCTCCAGTCCAGTGGAACCTCCCCAGTCTTCCAGGACTGTTGGAAGATGATGGAAAGGGGTTTGGTCAGCACATCTGCCAGCTCCCTCAATACCCTTGGGCGAATCCCATCTGGCCCCATAGACTTCTGGGTGTCTAGTTGGGCAAGCAAGGCTCTGATCACCTCGTCTTAGACCATGGGAGCCTCATTTTGCTCCTCTAGTTCCGGGGTTTGTACACAGAGGGAACAACTTTCTTTACAATTAAAGTCTGAGGCAAAGAAGGCATCAAGTACCTCAGCCTATGATCCTATAAGCTGCAGGACTCTTACATGGGACCAAAAGAACACTGCTTCCTTTGCCACTATAAATTAAACTGATAAAAATATTAACCTTAAAATGCAGCAAACTAAAAAATAGTTGTTGGGCAGACGTATTTTCTAAAAGCAAGTGCACTGACCTAGTATAACGCAATTAAATTTATATTTAAAGAGACCTATGACTGTGTATTTATTCATGGCAACATACTTAAGATATAATGGTATATCCACATTTTTTCATCTAGGTTAAATGATCATGAATACAGACCTTCACAATATGAAATTACAATATGCTTTGATACATAATAATTTTATTCTGTTTGTTTATATCATATGCATCATAAATATAAAGATTCTTAAAACATATTCTCAGACTATATTCTGTTTGGCATCTCTAAGTTTTAAAGATGAAACAGTTGGAAGTACAATTCATATCCCTATAAACCAAAGGAGGGTAGCTTTAAATAATCATGTCAAGAAATGAAAACTCTACTCTTTGTACAGGAAGGAATGAATAATTACAAAGCTAAGACATAATTAAGCACTGTTGACTGTTGTATTCTTGAGCTGTCTTCCTGATGTGAAATGCTGTCATGCCCAGAAACACACTTCACACTGGACAGGAGTCTTCCACTTTGATCTACACTTAATGCCAGTGAAATGAGGTCATGGTCTGGTCATTAAACACAGCTTCCTCATCTGGCTCAATGCCTCTTAGCCAGCCAGGCTTACCCAATCTTTATTAAAATCAGGCATGATATGATGTTCAATATTTTGACAAAAGCAAACATAAACATCACAGAATAATGAAGTTGAGCTCACTTACAGAGCGAGATGGAAGGCTGCGTTGTAACATTAAGCTGTTTTCTAATAAATGACTGCATCTTTGCATAAGACAGTCACAGCAAACAGATGCATTTCAAACAAAGGATGAAATGAAGCAAAGCACAAGAAAGTGCAGTGTTCTATTAAAAAAAAACAGGGAAAAATGAAAGTAAAAAAAATTATACAAAATAAAATATTTATAGCTTAGTGATGACTAGTGATTGCTAGATACTTCTGCATTTGAGTAAACACAAGCTAGTCAGATGGAAATTTCTTGCTTTTATTCTCATTTTGTGTATTTTTTCTTGGTGGGGTATTTTGCTCTCCCAAGTATTTCATGTCAAGACTAAAATGAAAACAACTCCCCACATCACAGACTCTTTAGATCATCAGTCTGCTTTTTATGCTGAATAAGCTGCACCATCTCTCTCTTGTCACAGGGGGGAAGAAACACCACCTAACTTGGGATTTTGATACTCCAGCTCCATTCCTGGCTAACATAGAATCACAGAACCAGTGAATGGTTCGACTTGGAATGGTCCTCAAAGCCCATCCAGTTCCACCCCCTGCCATGGGCAGGGACACCTCCCACTGGATCAGGTTGCTCCAAGCCCCATCCAACCTGGCCTTGAATGACTACAGGAATGGGGCAGACACCACTTCTCTGGGCAAACTGGGCCAGGGCCTCTCCATACTCCTCGGAAAACATTTCTTCTTGAGAAGAAATTTCAGATGAAAACCATCCCCCCTCATCCTGTTCCTCCATTCCCTGACCAAGAGCTCCTTTCCCAGCTTTCCTGGAACCTCTTTCAGCACTGGAAGCTGCTCTAACATCTCCCTGGAGTCTTCTCTTCTCCAGGCTGAACAACCCCATCTCTCTTAGCCTGTCCTCATAGCAGAGGTGCTCCAGCCCCCGATCACCTCTTGCCTCTGGATTTGCTCCAACAGATCCATGTCTTTCCTGTGCTGAGGGCTCCAGAACTTAACACGGGGCTGCAGGTGGTATCTCACAAGAGCAGAGTAAAGGGGCAGATTCACTCCTCCCTCAACCTGCTCAGCATAGGCTGACACAGTGGCTACTGCCTTGTGGGGAAGGGAAAACTCATTCTTTGGAAGTACGCAGTCAGCACGGTCTTTTATCAGAGTAAGCCAGCTCCTTATGGAGTTTCTCTGATGACCAGTACTGAAAGTGCTGCCATCTTCTTTTTAGTTTAGATCAAAGTGTATTCATCTCTAGTTTCAGAAAGCTTAGAATACATTCCCACAAGCTGTCTGAAATTTGGCTGGAGCTGGTCAAATATATATATATACACACACGCATACATATATATATGAGAGGGGAATTGAACTCAAAAAAAGTACAACATTCAGGAAACCTGAATGCTGAGGAATAAAAAAACATTATGAAATCAATATATAACAAATGCCAGAATTGGAATGTACAGTTACTGTGCACATCATCTTTGTGATATATAGAGGAACACTGCTTTTTATGATCTGAGTATAGCTATAAAAAGCTAAACATATATATACACACACACACATATCTGCATCTGAAAACAAATATGCAGAGAGGACTCAGTTCTCAGACAAAAAGAATTTTTATGCATGCATTCTATAAGCATGAATATCCTAGGAAACAAGCACAAATCAAGACAATTTAAAGAGATTTATCATTTCTGTTCTGCATCCGATTTAATATTTACTTGATATTAGCCACTTCTGTAATATGTATTTAATATTGTATGATTAGGGTAATTTTACAACACCTTAAGAAGCATTAATTCACACCATGGAAAGCATTTATGATTTTACCATTAGTAATTCACACCAGATTTGTAGCAATAACAACAGGAAACTTGAGCCTTCCATAAATTTGCTGAAATAAATGAATGCTTTATCATAAGTCTTAGTAGGTAAATAGTCCCAAACTATACTGTTGGGTTTTAACCCCAGCCAGTGACCAAGCATCACACAGCTGTTTGTTCAGTCCCCGACTAGTGTGATGAGGGAAAAGAACTGGAAGAGTAAAAGTGAGAGAACTCGTGGGCAGTTTAATAAGGACAGTTTAATATGTAAAGCAAAGCCATGTACACAAGCACTTTCTCCCTGTTTCAGCAAGACTCTTTTCAGGACAAACTCAAAACACAGCCCTGTGTTAGTATTATGAAAGTTAACTGTGTCCTAGCCAAAACCAGCACATAAACAAAATGTTCAATTAATGATACAAAAATAAAGGTGTTATCTCTCCATTTGTGTAGTAATTTGCCCTCAGTTATCACATTAAAAAGATGTTTCATCCAGAAAAGGAATTTCAAATTTAAGAAACATCCTTCTTCTTTCCTTTTCTTACACTGTTAAGTTGGTTAAAATTCAAAGAGCAGACTTAAATTAAAAATCTAATTGTTAATAAAATTAAAAATCCATTTCAGTAGATTCAAAATTTAATTAGATAAGAATCATAAAAGAAGACAGCATACATATGCTATATCTGAGACATATCAGCTGTGAATAAGATATCCACAACAGCTCAGAAATAAAATTTTTGTGTTACATATATGAAGCTGAAATAACTAACAGCAGAAGTGCACAATGTATCAAAGCTGTGCTTGTATCAAAATTGTTAACATTTTAGTAGTTAAAAATGAATCAGTCTGAATTAATTTGTTATGCACTGCAATTGTACTTGTGATAATGTATTTATCTAGCAACACTGTTTTGCTTCCAAAAAGTGCATTTCCATAACTGTACATTATTATTCAGCATTATTGGAAATCTGCAATAAATTATTGATGGTATATTTTAAAGAACATACCAGCAAAGAGAAAGCAAGCAGACTGCAAACTTGAGTAGGGTTTTAAGATCTGCAGCACCAAAGCACACTGAAGGTCAGATTGCTAGAACCATGTATTGATCAGCAATGGAAAAGGGAGGTAAAGTGGAGAATTCCCATTTGCATTCCAGTTGCATTAGCAGTGCACCCAGAGTTGATGCAAGTGGTATCAAAAGCTCAGATTACTGACATACATTCTCTGATGTCGTCAATTCTTATTGACACCCCACCAAGTAATATCATATACAATAAGAATCAGCTGGTCTACTAAAGCCAACAAACACTATAGGTACAGGTCGGGCAACAGACATTTGTTTTAGCACACAAAGCTGTGGACAATTCATCAGAAGAATTGCATTCTTTCACCAAAGCATAATACACAGTTGTTACATAACTTCAGACAGGGTATAAATATTCTTTTAAGCTCAGTGACACATATTAGTTACCTTGTTATGTGAAACAGAGGTTGGAAACCAGAAATTTGATAACATAACCACAGTCCATTAACCAGATGTAATGGTAAAGTTTGATATTAAACCACAGAAAAATTACTATGGCTTTTGTCCCTTGCCTGACCACATTTACCAGACCCTCCATTTTGTCTGTTCCTTCAGCAGAAGATGCAACCAAGCTTCCGAGTTATCATAAAACCGTATTAATGAATCATAGTGTTGTTACTATTTCCATTCGTTCTCCTACCTTAGCATCCTTGGGCTTAACCACTTTCATGAAGGCCCCTCTTACCAAGGCTTCCTCTCTCTCCCTCCTGGTTACTTTCCGTGCATCAAGAAATTTCAGGTTTGTCAGTTTGTGCAGGACAAAATACCTGACAGAGAGCAAAACGCACACAATTAAAATCCAGTAACAAAGACATACTTAAATAACTTTAAAATAACAGCAACAAACAGCAATAGCCTTTGTTCCCTCTATCTGTTCAAATTTTCCAGGCAACATAGCTTATGTAAAAAGTTAATCTGTCAAATGAAGTTTGTTGTAAATTGTCCATAACAATTTAATACTAGGTGGATCAAGGGGATAAGAAAATTATCACTGTGGGCATGTATATCTTTATAAGAGTCATAATAAGGTATAAGGTGAACCTGGAAACAGAATAAATTGGAAATAGTTTTGAATTGCCAGTATGGAAAAAGGGCTTTTGACTGATCCTAAATATTCCATCCCACATTGCAGTGAAAACCAATCTGAGCCACAGAAAATTGTCAGCTATCTGCTTTGAAGGAATGCCCAGAAAACATTCATTTGACAACACTTCTTCAGATTTTTACTATATTTGCCTAAAAACACAATGACCAGCAACATTAGAGACACGTGAACAACAAATCAGGGAGAAGCATCATTTGTCTTCCTCCACACATCCTAAAACATCATCCTTTGTCTTGAAAAGTCTCTGCTTTCCAAGACTATATTGTGACATAGGCATCAGTTTGAAGGAGAATTAGAGTTTGCTCCTACCCGAGAAGTAATGTGACTTTATGGCATATAGCCCCCAGCTCAGGATTAAATGAAGAAGCAAACAGGAAGAGGCTATTTTCATGGAAAATATTGTAAGAATTCAAACTTCTTCCATTTATCCTTTTAAACAAAGTAGAGCAGTGTTTTACAAAAATATACCATTGGCTTCTCACTCACAGGGGAGAGAAAATTGTAGTCCAAAGTAAGGCACACAACCACAGCAAATCAAAACACCTAACCAGCTATTTACATTTAGTCAACCAAATGTGAAGCAGACACAGCAAAGTGAGAGAAGTGCCAGACTTTTCCTGGCAGGGCTAGAAAGGTGATGGATGATGCTCCCCATGCCTAGATGCTCTGCATGAATCTCCAGTCAGTCTCAGAGCCACCAAATCACACCAATTCATTTTGACACTAGAAGGAAGAAATTGTTGTAGGAGAAAACTCTGCATTAACATAATGTTTTGAAGAAGAACATTGCACACAAAAAACGTGGTTTAGAAGATAACAATTATCTTGTAATACCGTTCTCCAGACCAGATAAACATGCGAAGATGACTCCCCTTGCAAAACCAAGCAAAATCTAATGCTGCAAAGAAACCTTTCCATCAAGTAGACCTTTCTTCTGAGGCAACAGCTTCATAAATTCCTAACAAGTGAACTGAAAATGCTCAGTGCTGAAATGCTCAGACAATTTAAATGCGAATTTTCAATGATATTAGGAGAAGAGAGAGTCACTTTACAAAACAGAACACATCCTAAGACCATTTATTAAATCACAACTACAGATCTACAAGACTGACACATTCCCAGAGTCCTCCCAGGCTTCCTGGCTACCCTTCCAGTCATCCCTGGCATTTTGCTGGCCCTTCCATGGAGGAGAAGCTATCTATCTTGCATTTCCAGCAGAAAAGCTCTGATCACAACAGATTCTTTGAAATGGAGACGCATACAGAAGGAAACAGTATGTCAAGACTGAAGATGTGTGAAGCTAAAGACGAGTAAAGACACCCACTAAGCGTAGGGTAAGAAAAGATGAATATGCAGGTGAAGAAAATATCAGTATTAGAAAATCAGCAAATGTTTAATGATGGAATGAAATAGGCCATTGAAAAGCAGGCCGCAACAAAAATGACAACAGCCTAAGACAGCACTGTCATCTATGCTGCCTTTGGTTCACAGCCATAAATGTCAGTCTCTCAATCATTTCAATTGAGCTTGAAATTCTAATAGCATTCCTTGGTACAAATGGATTTTTGTATTTTTAAAGCCACCCAGACTGTGCTTCTAAAAGCAGAACTAGAACCAGTGTGTGCCAGTTCCAAGAACAAAACCCCTACCCATGTAAATTAAACAGCAAATTACATTACAAGACACAGGTTAGGGGGTGACTTTTTTCAACTTGTACTCCTTAGGGAAAGCAAATTTAAGTACCATAAAGTTTAGCCCTCCCAGTAGAATAAAGGCATAGTAGTGATTTTTTTTTTTAATTGATTCAAAATACATCATATTCCTTTTACTAAATGTAGGATAAAAAAATTCTATAATATATAAGGATAATATGATACTTTTTTATTTAATGGCTGAAGAGAAGCATCGGGCTTCCTGGATATATTTGAGCTAGAAATATGAAGATGCAGCTTCAAGCTAAATGTAACACAAGTTTGCCATAAAAAAATACAGGAAAGGATTACCAAAGCCCTGGAATGAACACTTTACAGTATCAATTCAACCCTTGTAAATTTAATCCAGGGTTATTTGCTGCACAAAATGTTTTTACTGTGATGTATGACTTAGTTACTAAGGTTATCACAGCAGTATCCTAAAGTTGCATAGTACATAAACCATTTCAGTTAACAATGCAGGGAGGTTAACTCCCCCAGATAACCTGCTATCAGAGGGTTAGAGCAGATGACATGCCTCTGTCAGCTTTCAGGAGCTATTGATGGTTCAATCAGTTTGTTTTGAAGGTAAAGTACAACAAAAGGGCACTAAACTTATTCAAACTGTCAACAGGGACTATCTGGAACGTTGCTTGCAGGTAAGTAATTTTAGGTGTTTTAAGACTATTATCAAACACCAATGGCTGCAGAAAAAGACAGCTACTAATAACGCCGAATGTAGCCATCATAAAATACTTTATGGCAGGTACTAGGAGCTATAAATCACATGACGCATTGCACCTGGTTTAGACTTGGAAAATCACTAGTTAAGGCAATGCTGTTTAATGAAGAATGATCCACCTAAATTTTACATTCTAAGTTCAAAAAGGATTTTTTAGGTTAGAGACCCTGCCCCCTCCTCTCTTTTTTTTCCCAACCATTTCAAAACTTGGCACTGTTGCATGTGCTCTGAGACTGCTTTAACATCTTTACAGTGGTGTGAAAAAAGGTTATTATCTTCAGTGATGAAAATAAAGGTGAGCTCCAGAGAGAGAAAAAGCTCAGAGATCCCTTGAAGGTGCTTAGAGACCATCTATCACTGCCTGTAAAATGATCTTCTCATTCATGATGGATGAAGGAAATTAACTGTGCAAGTAAAGTTGCATCATCTTCTGTCCGGAATTATCTCTTCCCATTGACTCCCAGTGCCAAGAGTCAAGTTAAAATGGGCTAATAACAGATATCCATCACATATGTCAAGAGCACTTGGAGATTGTAAAAGACCAAAGAATATCCCTTCTCATGTTATTTCAGTCTTAGTTAAGTGAAAATGACAATAAAAGATTAACAATTCATTTACCAATTTTGTAAGTGTTGCTTGTGATTAGTATTATTTTAACAGTTTTTACACAGACCTGTCAAGATACTGGAAAAGAGGGACAGGCTTGAGAGGGCATTGGCAAAGGAATGCAATGAGTATGGGATTCAGCTGCTATTGACATTGGCAAGAGCTCAATGGGGCAAAGCTTCCCTTTGAAGAAACATATTGGACTTCAGAAAGGGACAGAACAAAGACGACTTTGAGATCAGCCATTATTATTTATTAAACAATATAATCTATATGAATTATAACATACATATAAAGACATATTATCTCTAGTACTGACTCACTCTACAGCCTTTAACATACCACAAACTTGTCTCAGCTCTGCCTTACAAACACAAAACACAAGATCTATTGGTTATCATGCAAGTATATTCTGTGTATGTATCTACTCTACTGTGAAAAAGTCGTTACTTAAAACACAGACATCAAGTTATTCCCTCACTCCCAAAAAATCACTGATGGTTCTCACACTTCTTGGGAGAGATTTTCAGAGGTGAAACAAAAAGGTTCAAAGTAAATGTGTGCATGTTTATTAGGAAAACACAGAAGAAAGGAACAAATCAATTAAAACATACACAAGAAATATATCAGTCCTGATCCAAAATGCATGAGCAGAAATAGCTTTTATGTCAACTCCTTACTTTTATTCAATAGCTACTGTGTGATTTCATTCTGATGTATTTTTTCAGTAGTCATTCAGATTCAAGACATAAAAATTCCTTCAGTTTTAATGAGTTCCCATACCCTGCTCCTTACCATTATCCAAGAGTTCTAGGGATTTTTTTTTTCTTTCTCCTACTACTACCAGGAAAGTGTAGTAAATTTGTATTTGTCAGAGTTTCAGAGAAAGTCTAATCCTCCACTGAACCTTTATTGACAGATTATGGTAAGAACTAGGTTCAGTAGATAACTTTATTTTGTACTTTTTTTAACAAAAACTGGAGTATAAAACTATACACATGAACATTTGATTTTAAACACAAATTTAATCTGACACTGAAAAAAGGAGAAATATTTGCCCAAAAGAATGCAGAAATGATGAGTTCTACCCATATCACAACTGAAATAAGCTTTGTTTCAGAAAGCGTTTACTTTCCTTTCTCTATTTTCTGTGCTATTGTATTTCCTTTCTTTGTCAATCACAGAATATAAAAATAATATACTTATTTCAAATTCTGAAGGGCTGATTATCCTCTCAGTTACATTATTGTAAACTAGAAATAATAAATAATCTGAAGTTGGCAAAGTTACATCAGCATTCAAATGGGGAGAGATGAAAACAAAAATTCAAGACGATTGAGCAAACATGTTTATGACTCTGAACTAAATTATCTTCTATAATTGTTTCTTCTGCACCACCAAAAAGTTTAACCCTTGCCCCCACCCAAATTCTCACCACACAGGACAGTTGGGTGCAAAATTTCCATCTGCAACAGAAAATCCTCAATTCAGAGTTCAGAACATCAAGTCATAAGCTTAAACCAACACCTTCCAGATCAAAGGGAATGATGTTGGCATGAGGTATGTTCAAGGGCCTCACAGTCTCTGTGCAACCTCGGCACTGCTTGGTGATGGAGTTCCCAAGGCACTCAGAAGTACCAACTCTCTTCTAATAAACATAGAATCAGAGAACAACTTGGGTTGGAAGGGTCCCTCCATTTCCAACATCTCTGCTGCGGGCAGGGACACCTCCTACAGGATCAGGTTGCTCAAGGCACCATCCAACCTAGCCTCAAACACATCCAGGTATTCCAAACTTCTCTAGACAATCTGTGCCAGCACATCATCACCCTCATCATGAAGATTTTCTTGCTAATATGTTATCTACATCTTCCCCCTTCCAATTTAAAGCCATTCCCCCATCATTCTGTCACTCCATGGCCTTCTGAAAAGTCCCTCTCCAGCTTTCCCATACCTGAAAGGATACTATAAGTTCTGCCTGGAGCCTTCTCTTCTCCAGGATGAACAATCCCAACTCACTCAGCCTGCCCTCACAGCAGAGGTTCTCTAGCCCTCAGATCATCTTTGTAGCCCTCGATCATCTTCATAGCCCTCATGATCCTCTGCTCTGCTTCAATTCAGAAAGCAGCTCTGCAAATTAGAAAAATATCTCTATATATATGTAACAATAACTACAGTTATGTCTTATCTACTGTGTTACTACAGACAAATTGGGAAATTATGGACTTTATTTGGCTCAACAAAAACAGTATAATAGCTTTTGCTCATAAATCCTTACAGTGGCTAATGGATGTTGTGTGGCTATTTGATGTCTATGAATTGTAGGTCTTTTTCTTCCAGTTAATGTAGAAATGACAAGGCCTCCTGCAAACAGTGAACTGGCACAACTTCATAGATCAGAGATGTAATATGCTAAATATCTCATGAAGCACATAAAAACAATAGACAGAAGTAACACAGACTTGGATCCTTCCCGCTAGAAAGAGCCTCAACACTTACATTCATTGATATAGACTGAATATATTAGCATTAGTTTCATTACTGAGTGACGGCTTCTAGTTTCCTGTTACTTCTTGAATACGTATTTATATTACCTTCCAAATTAAATAACAAGGCTACTTAAAAGATGAGTAGGTTCTGTCTCAATTAAAAATAAAAAAAACCCACTAAACCAAAACAAAGCCCAAAAAACCCCAAAACAAAACCACAATAAAACAAAACTGCAAGGAAATTGAAAATGCTATAGGAGGACCCAGTGTTTCACAGAATCAAGCCTGTGGGATGGGAGTAGCTGATTTAGCTTGAAAAGTTAATCCATAGAAAATGCATCCGCTTCCTTTCTCGCTGTTACATCTTAAGAGGACTTCATAAGGTTATCACCATTTGCTCCCCCTGACAGAGATAGCATATCTAGGATATGTACTTTTAAGCTAATTTAAAATAAACTCAAGCATTTGTTTCCACTTGCCCTTGTTTCCATGTCAACAGCACTTAATGAATGCATCATTCAAGGAAACATCAATAAGGAGCAAAGAAAGAGCAGGCATGGAGAACTTCACACATGGCACACATCCTTCACAATCGTATCGCTTTAATGAAAATAGGTGAGGTCACCTGCAGCATTAGCAACTGCTTTATAATACCTTCTGACCCAGATGATTCTTCACAGTTCAGTAACACCACGTTTGAAGTTTCCGCTGCAAACAATGCACCCAAAGGACTGACCAAGTGCAGGGACAAGAGAAGCAACCAGCAATTACTGTGTTGACTTCTGTTACTTTGATCTCTGGGTCATGACCTTTGTTTTCATACAATCTTCAAAGTAGAGATTGGAGAATAGGTTATTTTAGAGGACGCACTGTTTTGCAAGCTATTTTTCTGCATTTCTTGTTTCCTGTTGGAGCCAAAAGCTTTTAAAACATTCCTATCCACATTGCTTTTTAGATATTATGCTTTCCCTTGCCCTCACCCCCAAGATACTACTTTACAAAATATTATGTCCTAAATACAGTAAACTTGGGGGGGGGGGGTAAGAAAACAGATAAAAAGTAAGAATTCATAGCACTTCTTTTTCTTTTTAACAGAAAAAAAAACTAAAGCCATTTTATGGTGATGGAAAAACCATCAGTTACTTAAAATTAACCAAACAAGTTTACTTATGAAAACACTGCACAAGGAAACTTTCCATTTTCTTTTCCTGTCCAAGAAAAATTCCAATAGCAAACACAAATGTTTTCATCAGTTTGTTCTCCTACACATTTGAAAGGTAAGGAGGAAGAACAGAGATGGAAAAAAATATTTTTTTTCTAGAAAAAATCCCACTCAAATGTTATGATGTTTCTTAAAAAATTACAGCAACTTAGAGAAAAGGTCACCACACTGTTTTCGTATAAAAGACTATTCTTAACTAAAAACTAGGGAAAAGCTTTAATATTGGAATTTATAGCAATGAGATTACCTGAGAAAACAGATGGTAACTTCTAGTCAAAAAAGCATAATTTTATATATTTTCCAAGTAGTTATGATAAAATGTGTTAGTTTTTAAAAGTTTGATTTTTCTCATTTTTTTTAATTGAGATTTCAGGGTTTTACAGGACTCTTCTGTTTGTTTAAATGAGGATACTAACTAAAGCTTTGATTCCTAGCACCTTCCTCTTTCTGGCTGGGGAATTAAATAGCATGAACTCTAATTGAACTCAGTTGGAATGAAATTAAAGCTCAATGAAAAATGAAGCTGTGGTTCCAGTGGTCACTGCAAAAACTTACAAAAAAAGAGTTCTTGTTCAGAACAAAACCAAACCAGTTAAAGTTTACGGTAAAGCAAAATGTTTATATAATTCAGGTTCACTGGAATGCAATCTTCTGACATGTGGTAAATAATTTTCTTTAAAAATAATAAAAAAAAACCTTATGAAAAAAAAGTTACTCCAAACCATTAGAAATGCTGAAATGGGAAATTTTCAATGTTTGCTTTTAAATTTGAAGTAATACATTTAATAAAATAGAAATACCTTCTCACAGGTGGGAGAGCTTGCTGCTGTTAAATCTGTATGTTTGGGGGAAGGAAGAGAAAAGTTGTGTCCAAGATGCTTAAGAATATGTATTCAAAACTCTGAACTAGCTCCTCACAGTAAAATTAGTGGAGTACTTCTAATCAGTTCCACTGTGCAGCTGAATATGTTCCCTTATACACAGATGGATAGATGGATAGGTAGATGGATGGATGCTTTTGGTTGACTCTAATATCATCTGGCAAACACATTTCATCTAAGGTAACAAATAATTATGGAAAAGGATCAGGAAGCTTTCACTCTGAATCAGAACCATGAATCATTCAACTAACCAGAAGTCCATTCTTCTTTCTTACAAGAGCTTTAATTAACCTAGTTTATAAAGGAAAAACAAACAAACAAATGAAAAAAAAACAAACAGTTTTTTTAAACACTGAGGGGAAAGAAGATGGAAGCGATATTGCAGTTTCCAGCTGATGCATAAATACAATCCCTCCACGCTTTGACATGGTCGTTTGCCGCAACCTGACCTAAAACTACCTTGACCTCCCTGAAATCAACATTTCTGCATTGAAATGAAACAACAGACATGCTTGTTTTGATGTATGGCTGTGTGACATATTATAAATATTACATCACATAACCACCGAGGATGTCAATCAATAAAGAATTCTTTCAGATAGCACTAAATGAACCATAGGTTCTTGCCTCTGAATGGCTCTTTTAACGTACTACTTTTGCTTAAATGATTAATAGGAGACATATTGTCAGAAAGCATACTTAAAATGAAAAACAGTAAACTGTAGAAATATCATTCATTTCTTTAAGCAATTCTCTGGTGCAAATGTCACAAATTTATACAGAGAAAGCACTAAGTTTATCTGCATAAACTGGAGAGTAGGCATACACCTTCTGCTTAACTCTGAGAACAATGAGAAAATACTGTGTTACATCTAGGCTGCTCCACTTGGTAAAAAAAAAAACGAAGCCTGATGATAACCCAGGAATGCTGCTCCAAATTTTGGAACAAAGTTTATGAGCACCCAGAACAGCAAGGCTGCTGTTCAGGCTATGGAGGAATAAATTGGTGCATCAAATCCACAACACTTACCAATAAACCTGTTTTGAGTCTCCACCACTTTAGATTGGTTTATACTAACTCTGACAGAAGAGTTTGGTTTACATAAACACAAAAATTAGGGTTTTATTGTATAATTCTGAATACCGTGGGTGAGCTGCTAATAAAAAGTAAGCTCACGCTCTGCAAGGTGATCAGTGCGGGCTGCTTGGCTCTGACTTGCAAAGTCAGCCATTCTCATTCAATGTGAAAATTGCCAGCACAAAAAGACTGAAACCTTGTAGCAGATGTGAGCAAGGAAAATAGAAATCCAAAAGTTTTTTTGCTTTTAATAATCAATGTCTCACTATTTAAATTAAGTCACTCCAGTAGACATACCCAGAGTTTTAGATCTATACTCACTGCCATCACCAGTCACAGTATTTTTAACTTTAAAAAAAATAACCCTTGCCATTTTTAGCAGCATTTCGTTTAGTTGGACATGCAGTACATCAGCAGGCTTGCATATTAATTTGCAGATGACCTTTTGTGTAATCTAGATCATTGAAATTACGTTATAAAGATAATTGGAGAGGGGAGGAGGGGAGGGTATTTAACCAAAATACTAACTGTTCTGAGTAACGCAGCAGAATATGGAAGTCATCCCTTTTTGTTGTTCTTCAATAGCACCGTGATAACAATAATCAAAGAAACTCATCATAAAATTGAATGTTAGTAGAAGTCAATGTAATTTTGTATCCGTGTGTAGTGATTTCTTATTTGTTTTATTTATTGTCACCCTTAGCAATGTTTCCTTACCTTGGCCTTAAAGAAGGAAAGGCACATCTGAGCACCCACATTCAGGAAATCCAGAGCACATCTCCTCAACTCGAACCTCTGCTGTGGAGCACTGAAATATTTCTTAAAATAGGGCTCCAGTAATAAAATAAAACTGAACAACTCTTGTGAAGAGCAACTGAGGGAGCTGAGTTTGTTTAGCCAGGAGAAGACACAGTTGAGGGGAGACCTTATCAATATCTACAGCACCTGAAAGGAGGTTGTAGTAATGTTGGTGTTGGTCTCTTCTCCCAAGTGACACGGGACAGGATGAGAGGGAATGGTCTCAAGCTCTGCCAGGGTAGATTTAAGCTTCATATCATGAAAAATTTCTGCACTAAAAGGGTTGTCATGCATTGGAAGAGACTGGCCAGGGAATTGGTGGAGCCACAATTCCTGGAGGTATTTAAAAGCTGTGTAGATTTGGTACCTAGGGACACGGTTTAGTGGTGAACTTCACAGTGCCAGGTTAAGGGTTGGACTTGATGGTCTTAAAGGTCTTTTCCAACCTTAATGATTCTATACATTATCATATCTAAAAGTGAAAAAATTAACCTGTATCTCTGGTAGTCATCTTCATCCTTTTCTTCACAGACCAGTTCATTTGGGCAGGCCACATTTCCAAGCAAACTGAGATATTGCAGTGAGGGCACAACTTCAGCCAAGTGGTCCAGAAGGCTTTCTAATTCTGTTATGTATCAAAGGTTGTGGGTTAAGGATTCAATGACATTAATGAAAAAAAGCATTTAAAGCTGCACCGCTGCTGATTTAAACATACATTTCAATAACTGACAATCAAATTTAGTATGGCATTCGGGAAAATGTCACATTAATTGTTCCGAGGGCAAACAAGGATAAGCTTCAGTCAGTTTTTTGGCATGGAATGAAAGAATTTGGCTGTTTTGTCATTCTTTTCTCCTCCTTTCTTTCCTAGGTGGTTCACTACAAAACAGTATAACTTTGACAAAATGATCGATGCTGTGTGGTAAAATGGCTAGCGATTGCTGGAGCCATGAAACTTTTCCAGCATGGAAACAAACAGTTAGTTTCACAGCACATTCATCAGTAATGTATTCAGTCCACTGGAAAATGAGTTTAAAGAAAAAAAGTCAAACCACAACAACTCACTTTCACTCCCAGCATACGAATACTTTGACTGCAACAGAAACATATTAGTAATTACTTAATTAGTAAGTGTGACTTAATGCTTCACCAAGTACAACTTAAAGACTTCAATGTTACAAACATTTTATATATGAAGCTTTAAAGTTTTGTAAAGCATAACATTTTTCATTAAAATAGCCTAAAATTTTGGTGTTCATAAGGTTTTTTAAGTTAACTATATTCCTCAGAACCTAAGTAATAATGATGCATATACAGTATTGTAAACTGTATTAAAACAAAGAAGCAAACAAAGGTTAAACTTTGTTAACCACTGCAAATACTGGAAATCACAGCTTACATTTAAGCATAGCAACAACATTCACCACCTGCACCCTGCAATGACCACATAAAGTAAATTATTTTGTTAAAATATGGTGTGACAGTCTCTAATCTTTAAGTCTACATTCCTATTTATTTCAACGCCCATGCAAAGTAAAAGGCATGATTCTCAAAAAAGATGCTACTCATTCGAGTGTAACAAGTTTTCAGTGTTTAAAAATTTACTGACTTAGACAATAGCAATGATTATTCAAAACCATTAAAGGGCATTTTGCTGCTTTAGTTTTATCCACTCCTGCTGTTAGAGACTAACTATTGCTTTAAATCCTCAGTTCACTTGCGCTGCTAGTATTTATATTTGATTTATGTGTTTGTGTTATCTTTGTTATTTTTAACTGATGGAATTTACTTTATTTCTTCACCTCAATATCTTAAAGGGCAACAGAAGCAACACAGAATGGAAAGAGCAGCTTCATTGTTAAAAATGTGGCCTTTGCTTCTGTAAGCCTGAAATTGTGCTGTATTTCCAAACACACAGATCGTGCAGACAACTCCTAATTTTAATGTATTAAAATCAATGTATCCAGACTTACAGTTATGTCCCATAAGATCTGGGGAATCACATTCAAATATTTGCGTGTGAGAAAAAAAATGAGTTCTATGAATTAATTAAAATGTAAAAATGTTATTATTTTTTTTTATTTGGCAAATCCCCACTCTGGAATGCTATATGTTAGTAAGTAAGCAACTAGACCCTATGAAAAATTCTCTTTGTTAGGCAGAATGAATTCCCAATTAAAATTTGGTGCTAATACTTCCGGACCTCAAGCTCATACAACAACTTCTTCCTGACTCTCTCAGGAAATATGTGGCTGTGATGGGAAGGTCACAAACAAGATACTTTACTTACTCCAGTGAAAGGCTTTTACAAAACTTCTGAAGTCTGTTAGACAACTGTTTGAACCTGGCACCCTCCCTCAGCCATGAGAAACTCTTCATTGCTTGCTTACATTGCTAAAAGGTTCCCAGAGAGAAATAGTTTGTTATTACAGTAGACAGTTATTTCCATATCAGCAATCACACACAGGGGTGTCATTATTACAAGGCTTAGGTTGGATCTGGCCACTTCCTATTAGAAGGAAAAAAAAACAAAACAAAACAAAACACAAACTCTTTGTTTCTTCTATGGAGTGAACACATAGAATTTTTGCTGGTCAATTCAGTAGAGTTTTTTTCTTGGGTAGAAGCTTTCCTCCAAAACAATTTCCTGAACGTGGAGTACAACGCGGATTCCAACTCCCTTCTGACCATGAAAAAGATACTTAGATATGCAAAGAGGAAAGCAGTGTTAGCCCAGCCCAGAAAAAAAGTGTAAGACCTTCACCCAAATCCTCTGGAGAGCAAAAGGGAAAGACATCACATTCACGGAGTGTTTAGCATAAATAACCTAGTTTATAACCTGCATCTCAGAGATCTATATCTCCCCAAACCAGAAAATTCCTTTCTAGACTCTAAAATCTCATAGCTAAACCCTGAACATTGGTTTTAGATGCAGAAATACCCCCCTAAAAATTTCCTCAGGCGAGGGTGACTGGGAATCACCCACAGACCTCTTACCATGCAGTTATTCATGAGACTAACCAGATCCATTCTTAGTTATCATTTATTCATCTCCCTCTATAGAAATGGATATTTAATATCCTGGCATTATTTCAGTTTTGGCTGAAACAGAACATGTGCACAGGACAAACTCCAAGAATCAGACAAAACAACCTCTAAAGCAGAAGGTCACTAATTCACAGATGCTGAAGCCTTGCAAGCTTGGACAGCCCAAAAGTAACAGGACACCAGCAACAACTGAGAACAAAATGATTGACTTATGGTAGTCAACTTTTTTGTTGACTGAATCAGCAGTTAAATCAGAAATAAGATAAATAGAATTTATGATCTTTAGGACTTAAACTATCTTTTCTCATCCCTCTCAAAACCAAAACAAAATGCGAGGTCCAGGTTTTTTTGCAAGAAGGCCCATCCACCTGCCACCAGTTATTCTTCACAAAGCCTCTGGGGAAAAATAAAAGATATCCTGTTCCAGTTCTCAGGATTGTTTCTCAGAGATGAGTCATTCTACTGCTAGTCAAGACTATAGCCTCTTACAAACTCTTCAAGATGAGATCCACACTATTCAAGACTACTAGCAAGGAAGCACTGGTGTGATTCCAACTTAAATTGTCCCCAGGGAATATCACTTTTGAACAAGGTCTATGTTGTAAACTCTGCCTGGATACTGTAATGCCACTTAGCTTAGGCAATTGTAGGGGAACCTCAGAAACAGCTGTTTGGATGCTAATCTGTGTTTTGTGAGAGCCAGCACAATAAAAAGACGATTCAGTTATACTTTTGAGAGGCTGTGTGGATTCACACAGGAACTACTGGAGGATGTCTCACATGTTCCACTATTCCAGACCTCTTTATTCTTAAGAGTCTCTCTAGCTTTGCCCTTTCACTTGTCCCTCCAGCATATTTCCAGGGCACAGGCATGGCATGAATCCTTTACAGAGAGTAATATAAGACCCCAGTTGCTTTAAGTACTGAGGACCTAAGAAGCTCCTCCTCAAACTCCATACTACTTCCTGTCTTACTGATATTCTTGCTATAACCATATTCATAGTAGTTTTTCAAGGACAGCTGCTGGTCAAACCTTTGCTAACAGTGGCTAAATTGTTCTAAGTAACACTATATATAAATGCTATGCTAACATATAATTGTCCAAATAAACTAAGCTATGCATATTTCCTTAATTATGATTTGCATATAGCTTGAAGCATGTAAGAAAATCTGCAGGGTTTTTTTCTGCAACCTTTTTCCCTGCCAGAAGATTTTTCTTTCCCCTAGTCACACAGTCAAATGCATTGACTTTAACAGAAAAGTAACCATACTTGTTCTCCCCCCTCAATGCTTTTAAATTCACTCTATCATTTTCTTTCAAAAAGTTTGCATTTAGTATTTTCAAATGTTTAGCCACCCCTTTTCCCAAAAGAGTTGCAGGAGAGCATTTTGTGTTAATGAGCTTCTGTGGGTACAGCTCTTGGTAGTTCTTAGAAGCAAAAAGACAAAGTAAATAGTAATCAGCTTTATATTCAAAGTATTTTTAGAAATAGATGCCTCATAGAAGGAGCCAAAACTGTCATTCCAAAGTCTTCTGCCAACTAACCATCTGTCATGCAGGTGCTGCAATCAACCTAACACTAAAACAGCTGGATAGCACTTCGCCCACAGTCATAAATGAGCGAGGTACCTATATTTATTCCCATTTGAAACATTTGCTTCAATTAAATTTATCACAAACAAGTAGAAGCAATCACAAGTTACTCCACAGGCAAATAGCCTTGAAGCTGAAGTTACCAATTCTCCTTTGAATGCAGTGTGAAAAGATCTTTGCCACCTGAACGCTTTTCCATTAGAATGTGCTAGGTCTTCAAGGTTGGATAACCACAGAAATAGCTTGCAATATGCAAGTATACATCTTCTCCTCTACGTGCAATGGGATGACACACATTCATTTGTATGCTATGTTCTGGAGTCAACCCTACCTGGAAGGGACATTGTGCCTTGAGATAAGGCCTCATTCACTGACTTTAAAACTATTTTGCTCAAGAAAGATAAGGTGAGGCACAGGGGGTAATTAACTAAGCCCACACATATCATGGAGACCTTCCTGAATACTTAGAAAATAAATCCTATTCTACCTACTGGAGCAGCATTATTTGTTTTCTCTGTGTAGCTGGAGTTGCCAGTGTTTTTAAGGGCAATTCAGAGAGCCCAAGGTTACAATCAGCAGATCTAAAGACCAGATTCCAATCTCATTACGTATACAAACTGAAGAAAAAGGATAAATGTTTCTATTCATTGCAAGCAAATTGGGTTTTCACATTCTCTAGAGAGGTACATCCTGAAACTACTTGTCCTTTCTATCAAAGTTTGGGCTTGTTTGGATTTTATTTTTTTTTAAATACACTTCTGCCCAAATGTTGCTGAAGGTTCCCAAGGTGACACAAAAGCAATTAAGAATAAATCAGCAGCTCAACATTTTTTTTTTAAAAGCTGTGACCTCCCTAGTCGGAATGGTCCAAGCATTGCTGCAGAAGAGGATAAGGAATCACCTGGAATGAAGACTACCTCAATATGCCACAGATGATTAGCATTAGGAATTCCCATCACTTCATTTTTACTTCAGGTACACTTCATTATTCTAGAAGAAAGATTTTTTTTTTTCTTATCAGGTACTGCGGTTTTCTAACCAGCCAGACTCACATTCAGGCCAATTTGCAGTCATGGCATGGAGAGCTCAGATGTCTGCTGTACCATTCCAGCTTAGAGCTTTGATCAGTGGAGACATGGATCTGTGCATAATAGGAGACAATTTATGTCTTTAACGTATCCACTCAATCTAAATATCAAGTCCTCAGCACTGAACATAATGAAATTCTGGTCAGACTGAGACTTCTAGGTCTTCAGACACTTCAGAACAATGTAGAAACAAGCACAAAAGCAAAATAAATTACCATCTACAGTCTGGGGGTTAAACAAACGAGACCTCTGTGAAGAGAGATTACTCCAGAAGTACTTATTGGTCCATTCTTCAGTTGAGGTATTCGATCCATGCTGTTTTCAAAGACTCAAAACCATGCAAACCTTACATCTGAACCATACTGATAACTCCCTCTTGCCATAAGTAACACATACACCATTATAGGCATCCTGCCCAGCTACAGTTATCCCATTCTGGTGGGTGAAATGTTACTTTTTTCCTCTAAACGATTCAAAACCTAGATCTAGATTCAAAGTCTGTGATCTACATCTACATTCAATACCTTTATTCTAAATCAATTTTGGCATCAGTTCTTCAAGAAGCATAAAGAAGATATCCTCAATGGATGACCAGCTCACTGACCTACACAAAGAAACAGGGCGTGGACTTCAGAGAATCATGGGTCTGGGTCACTATCAGATTTGTCTGTTCTGAAGTGAGGCAGTGAACACCATCTAATTTTCAGCATACGGGTATATATATTTGACAAACTGCTGCCCTTGTAACAAGGTATTTAACAAATACTAAAGAGATTGAAATGTAAAGGAAATTGAAATGTCTATAGCATGTCACACCAGCCATGACCAGCACAGTGAAAAGCCATGAAACCTCACACTGCTACAACCACATCCAGAGGAATAAACCTATTTAGAAGCTTCCTGACTGGTTCTTAGTATCTAGATGCTTCAAAGGAAAAACAAGGTTTCCCATTACAAGCATAGGTGACTGCAGCCATGAGTCCTCCTCCAAAATCAGCATCTTATCTACCACTCATCCGAATCTGTACTTCTTTCTGCCATCCATCATGTCTGATAGAGAATCTAAGAATATGTTTCCCAAAGTCTATCAGACTTCTGTAAAAACATATATACTACACATATGAAAAAAGTACGTTAGAGGCATGTAATCCAATACTTCACAAATTTTATAACTATCCATTATGCATTTCAAGTAGCCTTCCAGTACTTAAAGGAGGCCGACAGGAAAGCTGGGGAGGGGGGTCTTGATCAGGGAGTGCAGGGATAGGATGAGGAGGAACACTTCTAACAGCTTACACATTATGGAAAAGTTCAGTTATAGTAATAGGAAACTGTTTTTAAAACAGTAATATTTTTATTTGCTTCTTCCAATTCTAATAAAAAACCTGGCAGTGGCTTAACTGTAACTGAAATATGCAACCACTGTTTGAGAAAAAAATACCAGTTGATTCTTCTAAGTATTAACCTGACTGAGAGATAAGCTCTCACATTTGTGCAGTGTATCCAGACATGTTAGGAGGGGCCAAATGTTATTTACACACACACTGCCACACAATAAGTGAACTCCATAAAAGGAGCAGAAAATTCTTATCAGAACTATCAAAACAGGATCTGGATCAAAACGAAGGCAGAATAATACAAGAGAAAGAGCAAAGAGTACAGGAAAATTAAGAGATACCCAGGAAAGCTCTCATGTGAGTGCTAACATGTACACATCATTCCAATTTTCACAGGGGTCAGTTTGGTTTTTTGTTTGTTTTTATCTCACTGTATGTATATATTAATGTATTCGTGGTAAAATTCCTACAACTGAAGTTTTGTTTCAGATCAGTATTATTTACTTACTTCTGGCCCTTCTCCAGTGCTACTATTACTTACTAAACTATCTTTACTGTAATTAAATATATTATTCTATAACATGTACATTTCTATTTGAACATTTTTAAACAGAATTCAACAGAGAAGTAATTCATTGGAAGAAGCTGATTCACATTCAAGACAGACCTTTTCAACTATGGTACCCAGACTGAAGAGAGGAATCTGTAAGGTCTCTGTGCCTCTGAGGATTGCTGTATCTTCCCCACAAGAGATCACTGCTCCCTAGGGCTCAAAATGTTAATGATAGACAGCAGTTATGTTTTCTTCCCTGGGTGGTTTGTACACATTCGGCATTTTACAAGCATTTCTGCAACTCTTCTGTTGACAGTACACTGGAAAATGTATACATTATTTCTATAACCTGGGTAGTTCAACACTCTCAGAACTCTAACTTCACAGTTTTAAGACTGAATCTGAAAAATCCCAGGATAGATCAAATCCTTCTTCTCATGTTATCAGATTGTGAGAGCTTACTTGTTTGACAATACTATTTTAATTATGTCTGAGACCCGCAGAAGGTCTTCAAAGAACATTACTGACAGGGTAATTCTTTCCCCTATGATTTTGTTGACTGTGTTCTTATTCAACACCCTTGGCCCTCTTGTTGGCAAAGGCAAAGCTCCACCCTGGCAACCCCCCAGAGGACAAATATACTCACATGTTTGGGGTCTTACAGCCACATTTACATTTCATGCTTTGTACAAGGAGATGCACTGCACCAGTCAAACCACCAGAAAAATGTTCTTGCACATTCTTCAAGGTGTACCCAAGTTCAGATTTTCTGTGGCAGGAAACAGTAAACCCAGTTCCTGAAATCCAGCCCACAGAATCCTGGCATTAACCAGAAATCTGGCCAAAAACCTCATGCAGTAATGACGGCTACTACTCAAGGGAGGCTCTTGGCATATCACCAGGGCCCCAAGAACAAAAGTAACTCTGCTGATTTCTATTTATTTATAGAGTCAAAAAAATTGCAGAAATCATAGAATCTGCAGTTATTTTTATTCTCCTCAGTAGGATTTTGCTTTAGTAGGAGGTAAATTGTTCTCTGTTTACATTGTCTGTAACAAAAGCCTGTAGTTGAGCAGCTTTGTCCTCCTGCCACAATCACAAGGAGAAGGCTTTCATGCTCTGTGCTTTGCAGGCTTCAGTTGGCCTTTGGGCCACAATCTGGTCACTCTTCACATTTGAAAAATCACAGATTATGCATCTTCAAGCCTCCAGAAGGGTGAAAATTATTTCATAATCAAGTCTGTGCCTCGCCCCTGCAGATGATTAGTTTTTAAAGACTATTCTCTGTAAGCCTACAGACTAGGGGCTCTGATTCAGCAGTGCATCCAGGCAAACTCTAAAATATTTATTTAATAATATTTGTTTATTCTGAATAAACTCAAACAGGCACTAAATTTGGGCATATAGAGTAGTGCCTGATTGGTTATGAATGAACTTAAACCATCCATCTAAATATTTTCATGTAGTAAGACCTTGATTTGTACAGAATTTTATATGAATTTCTATAGAGTTGGAACACAATACAATAAGTTGCTTTTACAGCTGCTGCTGCATGGCATGTACTAAATTTTGCCAATTTCCAACTATCCCATCTTCATTAAAACAGGGAAAGATATTACATTTCTTGCTTTTGGTTTTTGTGTTTTTTTTTTTTTTTTTTATTTTACTTTAATGTTTTCAGAGCTATTTAAAGCATAAACTCCACAGCGTTTCACTGCGCTCTCTATTCCACTAGAGGTCAGCCTGCAACAGAACCCCAAGCAAACCCAGGCACTGCTGCACAATGGTAGCACTGACATTATTTTCTTTCTCTATTTTATCTATTAGAAAGATTTCTTCAGAGCCATAACTTAGATCTCTCACTAAAATGGAGCAACAGGAAGATATAATGGTGCATTTCATTTATGAATGACCTATAATAAATTACTATGAAGTATTCCAGGTGCCAAACGAGAGAATGCTTTGTCTGCACACGAACTATATTTCACATACTTTAATTTGGCTGACACATAAAACTCATTTGACATTTTGCAGGTATTTCTTTGAAAGGATATTTGGTTCTTGTTGAGTGTTAAGGTATGGAGGTGGGGTAACCTGGGTAACAGAAGGTCATTTCCGAGTAGATTGTTGTCCAAGATCAGCTCTTCCAAGTAAGTGAATGTTTTCAGTCCTTCTAGTGACCTGCAAACGACAAAGGCAACAGGAAAAATGATACTCCACTAAATCAGGGAGGCCATTATGAGCTGAAATAAATATTTTAACCTTCCCTTTCAGGAGTGGGAATAGTTTTGGTTTGGGGCCTGTCAGAAGAGTGAATGACAAGCATTAGTGGCAAGGGGAGCGCTGGCACTGCAACACATCCTTCACATGCTGGCAGGATGAAAGATGGGGGTCACTTAGTGAGTAGCCAGGATCCAAAACAAAAGGCTTCAGATATGGGGCCTGCAGGATGAATTTGTCAATGTCTTGTGCCTTCAGGCACCCAGCCTCGCCTGACCCTAACCTCCATTCCCAAGATAAATAACTCTGTCACAGTTCACCTTCATTCCCTGGACACAAATTTAAGTTGTCATCCATCATTTCTGCCAAGAAATATCATAGCCCGCTAACAATAATAAATACAACTTCAAGTATCATTTCTTAGCAGTTACCTTACATAATAGGAAATGGAGAAGGGGGGGGGGGGTTGTTCCTTTTTATTAACCACTTAATTTGCCTCTTGAGTCCCCACAAACAAAACAAAACACTCTCTAAGAAACAAAATGCAGAATTACTCCAGACAGGAAAGACATTTGCTTTCTTTTCAGAACTTACTGTCCTAATGTCAAGCCACAGGTCAGACTGCAGAGAGCAGCTTTAAAAGGGAGCATTTCACAACATGGAAGTGTAGATGATGGCTTATAAACAAACAAGATTCTGGAAGTATTCATCCCTCTGATAGCAAAATACAGGGAAAAAACAACCTAAAAGGAACACTTTTCTCCCTTATTAAGGCATTTATTCCAAACTTGAATCTTAACGCTTGCACATTCCAACAGGAAAAAAAAAAGAAACCCACACATTAATCAACTAAGACACATGGTATATGGAGCATACGCACAGACATGCATTCACAGCTCATTCACCTACCAGACACCTTAAGGTATGCTGAGATTGCATGACTTGACAGCTGATCTACTATGCCTACCAGTGGGAAGATCATCACTGTATCTCCTGGCTGTTTTATAAAATGTGATGAATAAGGGAGATACAGTCTATGCTATTTATTCAGTTTCCAATGACATTTATACTAAGGGGATTTCCTCACCCTCCCCTCAGTTTTTGGCAAAGATCAAAATGCAGCCAAGGCCCCTGTTAGAAAGCTCTACAGGAGCAAAGCACAAATATTATTAGAAATAGCATGCGTTTCAAGGGTACCGTACAAATACTCCAGTAACATTTGCACATCACTGAAACAGGGACTCCAAAACCCTCACAGTCTTTGACTTGGCATTCTGAAAGGCAGGTACAACTATTACTAATGCCATTTCGGTGAAGAAAATTTGCCATGCCTACACCCTACGGAATGCCTCTATTGTTGCACTGCATTGAGAATACCATTTCTCAAGCCAAAAGAACAAAGGCCTCAGTTATAAACATCATACCGAAACAATCCCAGTAACATTCACAATTCTTGCACTTGTAGAAAGACTTGATTCAGACTAGTAAACTGTCATGAGCTGCATTAAACTGCCTGTTTGAAAGGGTCACAACAAACTTGGTTTTGCCAAAGTCAAGATCAAAAGAGCGGCCAGCTAACTTTTGAGACAGTGCTTTCCCCCCAAGAGGCTTCTAAAGGCAAAATAACCCAGCAAAAGTAGCAGTGAGTTTATCAAGCTGTTATGAGTTTTCATTTCAGTTTATTTGACAAACCTAGTTTAGTAAATTCCCCTTAAATACTCTTAATTATATAAATAGTGGATTATTTCCAAACCTCACATTTCAATGCAAGACTTGGACTTGCCAAAGGAGTTCAGAGCAGGCCACCTCCTTGTCAACACCACAGAGCCTTATGGGATGTTAATGGGTCCTTTGTGAAAAAAAAAACAAAAAACATTGCTGGGGCTCTGGTCAGTGTCAGCAGCAAAATACACATTGTTCCTGAGTTATGTTATGCAAATACAATACTCTTACCATGAGAATCAGCAAATGGTTGGCAACTGGCAAGGAGAAGAAAGAGCATATCCAAAACTGCTGCAGGGGAGGCATAAAACAAAATGACAAGCCATGAAGTGGGACAAAAGGCCCTGAAACACTAGAGGGAGTTGCCTATTGAAACAGCCTTTCTTTCGCAAGCCTAGGCTGAACACAAGGGTACTAGTTTCAGAGACAGGCAGGGAAAATTGTGCGCAAATCTCCTTACACCTGTCTGGTTTTGATATTTTTTGCCATGTAATGTTATTAGCTGCTCAGTTAAAAAGGAACCGTGTTACACAGGGGGTTGCTTATTAATTGTTGTTTGCATGTCATCAGAGCAGTGTGCACTTGGTGATTTAATCACCTAAATTCAGAGCCCGGGCAGATGGGAGGGGCTGCCACAGTGCAGAGAGAAGGGGGAGTCATTAACATAAATTTACATCCATATGTTATTTTGCTAACCGCAGATTTTTTTTTTATTTTCATGTTAGACAAAAGAAAAAACTAGCACCAAAACAAATTTGGTAAGAGAATTGGTAAGGAAACAAAAGAGAAAAAAATGTGCTTGCAGTCATTCAGCAATCCTACCTAATAAATTCAAGGCAACAATTTCTGCCATCATGATACATAAGCAATATTGCCCAGCAGTTGTACTCCACCATTATTAAAGTTAAGTACAATCCACACTATAGATTTTTTTTGGGGAAAACTTCTGCAATTCCCATAACATCTATGTGCCTCAGTTTCCCACCTGCAGATGGGAGATAAGTAAGGATTGCAATCATGAATTTTTGTGTGTGTGTGTGTGTGTGTGCGTATTATATGGGGAGGGGCATCTCTATATATAGAAAGCTTTCTAGAGAAGCTAAGGTAGAAAACAGTACCAAATATTTCAGTTTTAAATTTTAATGAGGGTGAGATAGTTATAATAATGTACTCCGAGTATTTCTTAATGAACCTGCTACAATATAGGAGAGGACTATGTAGAATCATATATATATATATATATATACACACACATATATATATATATACACACACACATATATATACGTAGCATAGCAAGAGGCACACTAACACCCTAAAACAGATGGGTATAAAAAGAGGAAAATCCCCCAAGAAAGACAACTGGTCTGAAAATTAAACCTGCACTGTTTTCTCATAGTGCACAGCAAAAAAAAAAAAAGTCTCCCTCTGTTAGCGTATTAACAGAAATGTACAACCTCACCACCACAATCCAGCCAGCACTGGAGGGACAGTGGCAAGCAGTTGTTTCCCATAGCTTCAAAGGGCTAATAAACATCACTAAGGTGTCTTGCAGGTTCCTTTTCCCTGCTGCAACGACATGAAAGCTGCCCATTATCTCACCCACAGGTACCATCTCAGTTACCTCATGGCAGGGCTCACACTCTGCTCACAGAGGAGGCCAAGAGCTGCCAAGAGATTTCCATTGCAATTTCCTAAGTCACATCAAACCGACAAAACATCACAACGTATTCAGCACCGCCTCATTCAAACAGAAAAAACTTTAAGTTTCCACTGTAATTAACCCTATCCTCGTTAAGATAATTATGATCAAGCTCCTTGTCACAGCTAATATCCCAGCATCATTGCCTATGGCTCACGCTTTGCCCTCATTAGCTTACAAAAACACTGCGCTAACCAGGAAACCGACTTCCTCTGCAAAGCGACTTAAGATGTTCTGTAAGCAGACAGTAAATAATCCTTTGGAATACAAAGGTCTCAGAAATGCCATTTTATCCAAGTCTTTTGGCTAATCAGTATGATTTCTTCCAGCTTTCTTGTCCATAATTAATTCATGGTTTGTAATGAAGTTTTAATCATAAAGGAATGGCAGGGCAGGGATTTTTTTTCTCTATGTGTATGCATGGCAATTGTCAACTACACTATTTCATATGGTTCCTCTGGCCTGACAGGGATTTAGTTACATTGAAACAAATGAGCAGCTCTTCATTTTGGCAATATGTGACCAATAAAATGCAAGATTTGATAAATGAAAAAAAGCACAAGCCTCTCCAGTAACGGACGAACCTTGGTGCTCTACAATTGTCCTTGTCTGGAAGAATAATCTGTTCAGAAGTATATGCTGAAAAAGTGTGTTCCTTATATTTTAAGCTACCCCTCCATTAATAAGACAGCTGCTTCATATCTAACGACTCTTTTTTCCTCCTCTTTAACAGGAAAAGAGAGAGCAGTTAACAATATGTAAATGAGAGAGTTTGGCTTTTTCCTTGGAATTGATTTGCACTCTGTTGACAAGAGATCGCCATTACCAGAAGTTAAAGACAGAGCTGCTACAAAACAAGAGCTTTTTAAAATATCTTTCTTCTTGCCTTTTATGTTTTAACAGATTACAAGAGAATCAACGAGAGAATCCTAGTATTAGATAATGTCAGTCTTTAAGAACCAGAAACGTAACATCTATTTCCCCAGCACCTGCCAGCTAAGGAGCACAAAGCATTTTTAAAAAACATTAACGAATTACTCTTCAAAAACCTGCTGAGCCTAAAATTCTATTTTGTAGTAAAGCAGAGGGAGAGGTTAAGTGACTAACGAAAGGTGACCTCCAGCAATTTTCTATGAGACAAGAAATAAAACCCAGAGCTCCTGACTTCTAGTCCTTTGACTTAACCTTCACCAGAACAAAACAAAAAACAATAAATAAATGCTACATCTACAAAAAAGTAAGATAGTCACATGTGTAAATTTACATTTTGCATAATTTCCTGGGAATACAAGGCTTAATTTCAGGTTTACTTGCTTTGATTCCTCTTCAATTTTAAATTCCATTTAATCTGGAATACAGCATACAAATCAGGGGAAAACATCCAAGCCATTGCCAATTCTGTGTGGTAGTAGAAGAGATTCAGAATATCTTCTGGGCAAAGTCCCTTAGGCTGAGATCTTGGTCAGAATTCTACTCTCACATTTGCTTTAGGGGGTTCTGCCCTAAACACATCTCTCACCTGTGAGTACAGAAACATAAGTTAACCTATTTTAAAGAAAATAGTGTGGCTAGAATTCAGTTGAAATACTGAAAAAAACCCCTACACTCATCATTATAATCACAAAAATACTGCAAAATGAAGGCTTATGTTTTTCCTGCACACAGGGATAGTAAAAGTAGCTAAACTACAAGTATCAAAACATGACTTTTCTGCATCATAATACATCCAAAGAGAAGAAAGAATGGAGTATGTAATGGCCAGTTCTGACAACTTCTGGACCAAAAAAGTGCCCAAATATAAGTAAAGAACCAAAATTTCTAGTGTGGACCAGGCCCCAAGAACAGACCAGACAAGTTATGAAACTGGAATCATGAAACTGTGTTCAGTGGAGAACAAGTTTACCCATGTTTACAAATCATTACATGTTTTGTTTGGTCTCACATCAGAGTAAGTTGTATCAAGAGGTAGCATTTCATGTCTCTTCCAGTCAGTCTCTTTAAAGCTTTTTGTTACTAAATAGAAAATATCTGGATGCAGCTCTTCAAATAAAACTTAAGACAAGCCTGTGAATATGGTCAGCAACAGGAAAAACAAGAAAGAAAATAACGACCAGAATCATTAAATGTCTGTGAAGAAAAGATCTCTGTAAGAAAAGCTTAAACCTGTGTTATTAACTGGATCTACAATTAGTTTTCACGTAAAGATCATACTTACTTTTCAGGCATAAAATACCATGAATATCCATTTCCCTCCCTTTCCTTATACAGCAAAAGCATACAAGAAAACGTGGGGTACCTTATTACCAAAGAAGATTGGAATGAAAATAATCATAACCTAGAGCTATATAAGAATATTAAAATGTTGAAGATTCATGAAAACTCAGACTGTTCAACTGTTTTTTATAGTATTCATCTGAGTCTTACACAGCACATTCCACTGCTTAAAAAAAATGTCCAAACTACTCAACCCCTCCAAGCCACCAGCCACCCCCAAACCTCAAAGAAAATATAAACAGAAGTCAAGTCAATAGATAGTACAAAAAGAGATAAGAGGCCTTGTGCACTCTAAATGTGAAGTTCACAATATTTCAAAATCTTTCCAAACAATTATAAAACAGAAAGGCAGAATTTCCTAAGGAAGAAAGTAACAGCTTCTCAAATGATGGGATTATCTGAAAAGCGCCAGTGCAGATTTATCTCATCTGTCCATAGAAGCCCAGTTACTCAGAATTCCTTACAGCCAGTATCAAAAGATGGGCACTTCCAAAGGGTGAATCAGACTGTCAGGTGAGACTCCATGAAGTCCAGACATTTGGGAGGGATAATCATAGCCAAGGGATAAGTCTTGCAATGAAATCATCAGAAGAAATTGCAACATTAAGGTAATATCAACTGCTACAGCTGTGCTCCATACAAGCGGATTATCTACCTCGGGAAATAAACTACAAATCCCAGTTACAGTTTTCAGTGGCACACTAAAATATACTGGAGTCAACCACTGTGTTGTTTAACCACCATTCTTCTATCAAGAACCTAGATAATTTTTTTCCTGGCCCAACTCCACCATGAAGCAACCAGAGAGACTGGGGTGGGAGTCAACTTGGTTTCTAATGAACCACTTAAAGTCTCAGATTTCATTCTGAGCTCATTTTCTGCTCTGCTCAAGAGGATATCCCATCAATACAGCTCAAGCTTTATCCTTTGTGTTAGCCTTCTTTTTTTGCTGAAGTTTTTCTATTACATCTTTAGGATTAAACATGCCAAGATTTTATACGATATTACTGTCACAATTTTGCGTAGATTTAAATAAAATGACAATCCGTGTAATACTATAGCCAGTGGCAAGGCAGTTTGCACATAAACCATATAGAATAGTTTAAAATGGATATGAAAATGATCACTTAGTCATCTAATGATCGAACAAGTATCATAATGCAAAATATAGTTTGCAAAACACAGCTAAAAATTACCAAGCTGAGAGAAGTGATTATATGCCTTCATATTTTATCAAAGGGCATTCTGGAAGAACCACCTGCAGTTCAACAGATGCATTGTTTCAATAATATTCCAAAGTATGGACTTGAGTATCCTTCCACTAAATCTCTTGAAAGCATTCAATAAAGAATAACAAGGTTAGAGGAGTTAAGAGAAGAACTTGGATGCGGGTGTCACTTCATTTGCCCTTTCCCCTGATCTTAACACAGAATTCAGTCTTAATAAAACAAATGGCATTTTATAAAAAAGCAAACACTGCCATTTCCTGAACTTGAAAGAATTCAAGACAGTATTACTGATTAGAAACAGAAAAAGAACAACCTGGGGTTTACAAAACATAAATCTACCTGGGCTTGTTTTAAAAAGGAAAATAAAAAGAAAAAAAACATAAAACTCTATAATGTATTTAGTCTTGAAAAGCACCTCTCAGCTCCATATGCCAAGTTGAGAATCTATTTATAAACTCTCCAAAAAACAGTATTATGATGGAAATATGAGCAAATTCAAGTGCAAAGGCAGCACCACAATGAAAACTTTACTGTATCTTGGATCAATCTGTCACTCTAAAATTCAGATAGCAACCTGGCCCCTCCCATTTTTGAGAAGGGGGGAGGAACAAGCGTGGAGAGAGAGTAGAAAAAAAAACCATTTCAACTACTACAGTTCAGCGAGAAGGGGGAAAAGAAAAGTAATTTTTCTCCCATCTTCCCCAGCAACCAAGGCTGAGGATTGACAAGCAAATTGACGCACTGCTCAGAGGGCAAAAGATAAATGTTTGATGAATTGGCCATTGCTGGAGGAGTGATGGGCTTCATATGTGCATAATGGACTAGCTGCCATTCAATTCAGATTGCCTGCCAAGATAAGAAACCATAATGAATGGACCAAGCACAACCTGTGCCATAAGAAAGTATAATCTGGCTAGTTTTAATAAACTTAATAAAAAACATGAAGCAGAGAGAGGCAAGGGGACTGGCCTTTGTGACCAGCTCTAAGAGGTGAGAACAACTAATAGACTGCTCAAGCATGACAGCAGGGAATTGTTAATGGACAGAACACCAAATCACTCAATGTTAAAAAATACTTTCAGAACAACTTAAAATAATAGGGATCTACATATGCACGTACTACAGACACTGCAGTACCTGTTACACAGCATATAAGTGCCATTTATTTATTATTTCCTACCCTGCTTTGTCTCCCTAACCTCCTTTACCCGCTTTGTATGGTATCTTAGTCTGTACTCAGATTCACCAATAACTCCTTAGAACCAAATAAACCCTCTAATTGTAACCCAGTAGAACTCAGGCTCAGGCTCCAACACAATGGTTTTGGCTGCACAACTATGCTAACATTCACTCCCAGTGGAGAAATACCTTTTACCATCAGAACTGGTCGCATTTGGTGTAATTTCATTTGCTTTTGCAAGCTTTGCTTCCACCAAATGTGAGAAATTTGCCAGTACAGTTATAGCAAAAAAAAACCCTGAAAGCTTTCTAGTACAGACAAGATTAAGAAGACAGCAATGGTCCTTTTGGTCTGGGATAGATACCATTCCCATCTGAACCCATAACGTCCATAAAATTCTGACCTTTTGCAGCACCAACTGGCACTATGAAAAGGCTTTAAAAATAACCAAAACTCTTACAGTATTTTACTATATATGAGTACATAAAAGTATAAAGTCTGATAAGTGTCACAAAGTTCACAGTGAGTAGCATACACACAGGACCATTTGGGCTCTTTCTTGCTCATGATTTAGCCACAGGAATAACAGTGGCTCACTCTCTGCAGCTCACCAGACATTGAGACCTGGATCTGAGATGGAAAGTGCTAAAGGAGTCAACAATAGAAAAAACAGCCCTGACTTTTAAAGCAGTCGGATTAGACCAACAATCTTTCTTTATTAAGAATGAAAGAGCAAGAAGAACACACCCTTGTATGTGTATATAACAGTACTCGGCCAGGCAGAACCCTTTTTCCCTTTAGGTGAAAGGAAAGAGGGTGGTGCAGAAAGATCCCCTTGACTAGAAAAACATATCGTGCAGAATAACATCATTGCTATCCATGTTTGTTTTCTTGTTTTCACTTTTTTTTCCTTTGATGATGAAACATAAATAAGGAAGCATAAAATAGCCTACTTGGGTGAGCAGTCTGATTACCACCCCCTTGATGTCACTTATGTAGCCTCTACCATATTTTAAACAGAAATGATTATATGCAAGACAGATGTCTAGCTTCCAGTATAAATTTTATCCAACTGCAAGAGGAAAGTAACTCATTATCAAGCAGCTCAGTAAGGCTCCCACGACTGAAGAAAATAAAGTTTTATGACAAGAGGGTCTCTCCACTCTCTCTCCTTGTGAGTGAGAAAGTGAGTGCAAGAATAAGACAGAAAGGGAAGACTTAGGAGTGCTGGGTGAATTATAGACTACTTCTCAAGATTCACAGCTCTTCGTGGTAGGAGGTTAATATTCTCACATGTCATTAGGTCTGCTGGCTCTACTGATGGCTCATTGAATCAGGCAGCAAATTATTTCCTCATGCTGCAGAGGACACCACACTTCAAAGGAAAGGAGCCAGGGTCAAGACGGCTCTCCAGTTCGATTAATGAGTTGGGATCAGCAGAGGTTGCCTGTAGGTAAGAATGTGACTGAAGCTTTTGACAAAGCTGACTTTTTGAACAGGACTTGACCCAGGCCCCTTATTCCCCTCCCCACCAAATTTTATTTCCAACATTTGCCTCTGACTGACCTGCTCAGGCCTGTTGGGATAGTTTTGACCTCCTCAGTCTTTGTTACCCAACACAGGAGCTGTCTGCCTATATTTGATGTGTTTCTCCCTAAAGGCCACATCAGCTTATCCAGGCTCATCAGAACACTTTAAAACTGCACAGCAAAACAAGATAGAGTAGATCCAGTTCAGATTTTTAACTTTCTTATCAAATTTGTTGAGAAGGAGGAAGAAGATAATGTTAAGAAAGGTATTTCATCTTTTGATAATATTAAGAAAGATTTCCAAATGCTGTTAAATGTAGACAAGAAAAAACCACAAACATTATTAGAAACATACAACTTGCATATTAAACTGATGGAAAAACAGAACATATGTGTTCCTGCTTACATGCATTTGCGGACTAAGAATTTTCCCAGCAAATAAAGCATTATAGAGAATATTCCTCTCTAAAGTTATTATTTTTATTACCATGGTTGCAAGAGATTAAAGACAATTAAAACTTAATGGCCACAGTATTCATCTCTAAATACTCAATGGTATCCTCAGTTTGATGTCTCCAAAGTATTTTAATATATATTTAATAAAGTACCACAGTGAGATCCACTGTATTAATGTTTTTTGATGAGATCTATTTAAACTGCACACTTTTTCAAACAAACACGAGTAACTGAATCAACATGTAAGCCACTGTTGGTAAGCTTCCAAAAATCGCGTTCATTATTGAAGTGAGAATTTTGCCAAATACACCAACTAAATTGTACACACAAGCTTCCACACTTGTTATATATTGAAAAATTTTTTTTGAGAATATTTTACACCCCTACGTTTCCAGATCAAGCATTTAGGTTTTCCTTCACTATATATTTTAATTTTTGTACAACTCTTAACATCTTATTCCTAAACATCAGCATCCTTCATGCTCAAGCACTTGTTCAGTAGTGGAAAGGTATGGTTGGAGTCAATGATCTCAAAGGTCTTTTCCAACCAAAGGATTCTATGATTCTATACTGATTTCACAGGAAACCTTAAAAAAAAAAAAAGTTTAAGTAAAATATCAGTTCAGAGATGTAAGAATGACAAAACATGACTGCTCAAGTTGTGCAGGTTTAAGCTGTATGTTAGCACAGGTGCCTGAATTGGGAAGCTAAAAGTCTAGTTTTAATTTGGAACACTTTCATTTTTTTATGTACTGAGGAAACAACAGTTCTTGTAGATCTTAAAGCAAAACACTAGGATGTTAGTGCTTTAAGGAGATCAGATCACTTTGGTGCCTTAATAGCAATTTAGGAAATTTAACTATTCATATATATCTAAAAATCTTTTAACGATCTCCAAGCACAAGGCAAAGTTTCATCTTTACTCTTCAATGTTTCTTTTTGTACTCAAGCTGTTATTTGTAACATATTTCCTTATTGTAACTAGCATTTCAGCACCCAAAGCTAGTAAACAGATTATTAGATCTATAAAGCTTAGGATAAAAGCATACAAGATCTGCACACGACAGAGTCAAATAAGAATCCTTTCAAGGTGACTACCTAACTGCTAAATAGCACACCTTCCACATGGGTGTGCTTTACTCTAAAATGCAAGTACACACAAGCAACAGACAACTTCTTTTACTTATGTTTGCAGAATCCCCAATGAATTGTACATACAGAACCTTGCTACACCGGAAAAGCTGTCAAGTGGGGCTTCTTTAAACAAAGTTAGTGTGTTACTGGGTCTGTCATCAGCGTTAACTTTATATCCCATTTCATCTCTTTCTAGAAGTTAGCAGCAGGGCAAGTCCAGCTGGAGTGGGAGACAATTAACCAGTTTGACACCCAACAAGGAGGAAGATGAAATTGATGTGTTTAGGGCAAGGAGAAGCCACTTAGAAGACACAAACCAGAGTATCACCAACATTTTACAAATACAATAACCAAGGGTTTTGTTTCTGACAGCACTAAATCAGAACTGATGTTATAACTGAGAAGATGCATTGGAGACACCTGGACCTGAAGCAGTACCTGGTAGAATCCCTCCCAGGAGTCCTAGAGAAGATTCATTCAGCAAGAGGGAAGGTGACCTACAAAGTATATGCAAAGACTGAGATCTTGTATTTGTCCTTGTTTCCTTTCCTAAATCTGAAAGCTTTCAACTAAGTCTGACTAAACAGAGCTTTGTTTTGCTTTCAGGCATATCTGACTTTTAAGGGAAAGGTAGCACCAATTACCATGGTACAGAGCTTCTAGAGGGGTAACAAATCTAAATAAAGACAAAAAGAACAAGAAGTCCTGTACCTAACTCAAGATGAATTAGACAGCCCAGCTGTAATGAGTGCTGTTTTATACCAACTTGGATATAGTCCATCTGGGGAACTGTTTGGGCAATTATGGAGTTTGGAAAAGAACTTGTAAACTCATAAATCACCCTTGCAAAAGGCAGAAAGCAAGGAAACACCCCGTGACTTTTGGGAGTTGTTACCACACACTGCACTCAGTCAAACACTGCTGCATGATAACTTCTCAGGACTAAATGTTTCTATATCTTTGCATTATTCGGCCTTATGTCAATTCTGCAAAGACTGATGTATGTGAATTCAAATTCAGAGATTAGTATGCACTTGTATCTTTTTGATTTTTGAGAATACTTCAACTGTTCATTCAATCTTTTCTGTCAAAATCAGGGGTTTTCACATTTCAGTGAAATTCTTGCAAAATGCATTAAAAGTGTTTACAATAAAGTTAGCAATAAATGCATGGTCAAAACAATGAAAATTATTAACCTGAATAATAATAATACTTGTATAATAGTTTAATTTGGAATTCATTTGTGGTTTCATTTTGGTTATTTTTCCCTTTGCTCATATTATGCCAAATAATGAGTGATATTAACACATTACCTCAGCAATAGAAGTATGCGTTATTTGACAGTGAAAAGTATGTGTTCAAAACAAGACTCTCAAATTCAGACTCTGGAATTACAAAGGCTATCACACTCTGAATAAAAAAAATTCCTATAAATTTACATGGTAGACAATAAATACATTTCCTCTGACTTGTATATAACTTGAAAAAAAGGGAACATGCACATCACTAAAAAATGCGGAATGTTGTCTTCCTGTCAGTATCGTCCATTTCTATACAGCAAGGATATTTGAAATTGAACCATAGAAAACACGGACAGAGAAAGACAGTAAGTGACAATCTTATAGTCCAAGAGCATTGACTGAGAGAATCTACAGCAAGTTGTTTTGTTACCTTTTTTTCCCCTTTCATTCTCTAAAATTAATTAGATGGTCTAAAATCTGATTGGCAAAGTATAGTCCAGCATAAATCTCGCCTTCAAAAGATACTGAGCTGCAGATTTGATAGTCTAGAGATGAGAAAGATGATGATGAAAAATTACTAAAACAGAGATGGTATCAGTACTCTTGACTTGTCACTATGCCTATACATATGCTTTGCACACCACATAGGAATACAAAAGGTCCTGATATCACGTTAGAGTGAAGGCAATACCCTGAGATTTCCTGGAGCCATAGATAACCCTGTAGCACCGAGTCCTTGTAAGCCATCTTCAGAGGGTTAGTCCGTGACAGAGTGCTCTGAAACGAAACAACCACCTTGAAAAACCAAGCTAGTATTATTCTAGCTAAGCCGACCTGGAAAGAGGCACAGGTCTCGGTTCAGTTGTTTTATTACACCAAGAAAAAGAACACACTATTTTTCAATTGGAAAGGACATAAAACGACCATCTAGTGCAAGTGGTTGACCAATCCAGGGCTGACCAAAAGTTAAAGCAAATACCTTAAACACAGACAGGCTTAGAGCATCAACCAGTTCAGGCACCAGCCTGTTCCAGTATTTCACCACCTCTAATATGCTTCTAGTGTAACTCTCCCCTACTAAAAAAAAAAAAAAATCTACTGAGGGACTACAAGACCTTTTTTAGGAGTATAGTAGTTATAAATCAACAGTGGTTTCTACCATGTCAGAATAAAATCAAAATCCTTAAAATTCTGAGGTTGAAGGCTGGACTACCAGCAGCAAAAGTAGAAGTTGAGGATGCAGTATTATATACTGTCAAGTAATTTCTAAGTCATATACACATTAAGCATATCTTGAATATAAAAACTCAATAAAGTGTGTAGTTCAAAGTTTGTTTCAAGCTTTTTTTACTGAGTAAACATTGAATAAGAAACTTAAAGGTGTAAACCACAATATAGACCTGATAGCGTTGTCATTACCTCCAGATTTTTAGTCCAATTACCTATAAAAACAAATGCAAGAACAGCTGCAACACACTGTGCTTGAATCCACAGAGCATAAATAATATAACCTTTTGTACAAGTACAGTTAATAAAAAACTCAAACCCTACCACTTTACTGAGCATAGACAATGCTGGACCACATGAGTTAAACTGTAAACCCATCACTGTTTCAAGATGCATCTACCTCCCTGTTCAACACTGGATGTGTGGAAGCACTGGAGATTTTTGGATGCAAGTTTATCGATTTGAAATCCACGTTGCATGCTCACATGCTCATTCTTTTGTCAGTTGAGGAATTTGATGACAATTAGATTTCTGAAAGGCACATGACATGCTCAAGCCACAAAAAAAAGTATGTAGTTGACCTCATGCGTGATCATGTGAACCTGCTGAGTTTGGAAAGGAAACAGAGGAGTGAAGCATCACAGCAAGCATGCCCATGGACTATTCCTTGCTGATGTAATTAGGCAGTTTGTTTAATACAGAGGAAAAAAAACCCCACAACAGCAAAAAGAAGAAAAAGGATGAAGGAGGAGAAAAAGGAGAAAAAAAAAACCAAACTAAACCAACTAAATACATAAATACATAAAAGTAAGAAGGCTCACTCCTGGCATGACCGGATTTCCCAGTGCCGCCACAGAGGCCACTAGTCACGGCTGCCAACCCATCCCCGTTTCACCACATCAAAGCACCTTTGCTGCCTCATGGCCTTTTGTAGAGCCACTTCAGCCACTTAGGGGAAAAAATCGGCTGAATAAAGGCTTGGACTTAAAACATTAAAAGAAATAAATTGACAGCATTTTGTCTGGAAAGCTTGTCTTGCCCTTACTGAAGGCTAAAATAAACTTAATTTTTGTTAAAATTAAAACAAAAATTAAATCATCTTATTATGTAATTGGAACTAGGCCTGGGGCGAGAGCAGTAAAGAAGGGATTAAGGCCTCCACCACCTGGGTTGTCATTCTCATGGGCCCCATTACCACCCCCTTATTCGTTTTATAGCCAACAGATTAAAATGCGAGCGCCGCAATCTTTGATCTTTCACTTGCTGACACAAATCCTTTCAAGCCTCCAACGTTTTCTGCTGAGGTAATTAGTACTAATTAAAAGGTTTCCAACAGCCTTTGCTCTACTTTTTCCCTCCAAAGAAATTGCTTTTACAAGTGCCTTCCATCTTTGAAATGTATGCATCCTTCACTTTCTTCTTTATCTGACTCCCAGAGATCAAGTAGATTAGTGACTCCATTATTCTCCATGACAAAGCCCAACAACAGGTTTTTACTATCTCCCTGACCTGTTGAGGTGCAGGGTTTATATTCAGAAACAAGTGCCTCTGCTTGTATTAAAAGACAGTCCAATTATGCACTAAAAGACACAATGCGGGGGTTTCTACACCCAAGAATGGACATCATTTAAAGATGTAGTGTTTTCTCAGAAGAGAGAGGCGCAACCGTTCACTAATCAAACTGACAAGTTGTAGAACTAATAACAGGTCTCACTTTGTTGTCTTTTCTTGTGGGGCATGTGTGTATTGGGCAAGATACAAACACTTTCTTTCTCTTCCCCCTTTCTCCCACCCTTTCCTTTCTTCCTTCCCTCCCCCCTTCTTCCCAAATTTTAATGATTGAGTCGAATTTGCTACTTAATAAAAAAAAAAATAAATAAAAGAAAGTTGAGGAAGTACTGCCTTGAAAGCACAAAAAGCCCTGTCTGAAGAAGTTTTTGTTTCTATAATTAAATAACATGTCCTGCTACAGCCAAACTGATGGCTGGAAAAATAATTACTGAGATGAACACAGTTTTACAGCATGTCAGAAGTAGTCACAAAAGTCCCAGAATGAAAAAAAAAAAAAAATTAAAAGCTGCAGCAAAAAGGAACAATGCTTTGTGTTGAGAAAAGACTGTGTTTTGAATTTACAGGCTTTCAAATGATCATTCAATCGACATGGGCACTATATGGATCATTTTTCTTTATGAAAACCTGGAAGCTTTATGCCTGCTGTGATAAAAATAAATTACACTTCATGCAGCAAAAGTGCTATTCAAAAAAGAGGACAGTTCTCGAGCTCTTAAAGTTCTCACTTCCTATTGAAAATGACAGCAGCTCTCTCTCATGCTGGAATATCTCAGGCACAATAGATCAGAAATCATACACAGAGCCACAAGAGGCTACCTAACTTATCATTACATGCACAGGAGTCTATTCTCCTCTCGCGATGCAGGCGCAGGGATCCTGCTGGCACTAATGGGAGCTGCACATGCAGATCAAGGACAGAAACAAACCCACAGCACATCAACTTTAGTAACCTAAACTAAGTTAGAATAGTTTTTAAATAGCCAGAAAGGAAAGTCAATAAATTGTCTCCTCATCATTCCAGCTCTTCTACTTTAGTTTCATAACTGTTCTCCTACGACAGTAATTTCTTTTTGTGTAACTTTACTCAAGAGGATCTAAAAGCAGTACAATCTCATCAATTCAGCTATATTATGACCCTGTGAAGTAAGTTTTATCTGACATATCTTGCCCAAGGTCATATGGAAATGATACGGAACTGCACATTTCTGCATCCCAGTAGTTCCCTGTTTTAACCAGCAGGCCATACTCCTCCTCTATGCATGCACGAGAAGCAACAGTCCTAGAAGCAGGAGACTGGGTTAGCCTTTCAGTCATGAAAATGCTAAAAAAAGGTTTTTCACAAACACAAAGCTTACAAATTATATTATAGATTCAAAATACTAAACGAAGAAAACAAAATAATAGCCTGTGAATGACTGAACGTAATGTTTCAACTCTCCTCACCTTCTTAGGGCATGGTCACCAGTGCCTTAAAGTGTCAGGCAGTCCTGCAAAACCAACATGAGTTAAGACAACACCATCTCCCAGCTCTTAGCATATACAAGCAAAATGGATCACATGGACCCCTCAGCCAAACATGAGCAACTGTAGAAGCCAAGCAAAACCATATTTTACACTTGTCTCTTTCATCAGAGTAGATTCTAGAAACAGCACCAATATTTCTACACTGACTATAAGGTACCTTGGGTGTGGTTTCCACCTTTACCAAATGCAAAATTCTTAGGTTCCAATTAAATAAGAATTACAGATTTGGAAATATATAAGAAATTGGAATTTGGATGTTTTCCACAGAAGACACCAGAACCTAAAGAAAAAGAGGTGAACAGCTTCCCAGATCAACATTTTACATCATTAAAGAGAAGGTGATATTAACACCATCCAATAGAATCAACCTGTTCGGTTCTCATCTATTACTAAAATAGCCTGTAACTTTAAGGCAAAATCAACATTAACAACACATTCTTTTCTAGAGAGTCTTTTGGTCTTTCACTTTATGAAATCAGAATTCTGAGTAAAGAGATTTTCTTCAAAATCTAACACAAATGAAAAACCCAGACCTATTTCACGGAAAAGGCAGCTGCAGAGGAGAGTATGGAAATTTCCAGTAGGTGTAAAGGGGGTGTCTGAACAAATATTGTTCACTTCAACAGAGCTGCTCTCATGGATGAAGCTGAAGTACCACCCCAATTTCCAAAATTATTGGACTGGTTTCAGAATTATAAGCTTCCAAATTATTATGTCACCTCGTTCATTTGAGCTTTTCTTGTTTATTCTTGGGTTTGCAGGTAGAAACTCCTTTCATGTTCATCAGAGAACTCTTTTCAATCAACAGCCAAAACTAATTCACAAATAAAAAAGTAGAGATGAAACTACAGGGAAAATAAACTCCATAATCATCAATCTCACAATAAAATAACGTGATGGCAACACTGTAGGCAAAGTTAACATACATATTATATAAAAAGAAGGAAACTGAGTGTCGTGTTTAATGCTTCAGAGACTGTGCAAATAAACCTATCTTAATATTTACCAAGGAGATCTTAGTGAGAAAACTTGCTTGGCTACCTCACAAGCTTTGTAGATACCTTGGGATATAAACAAATCCAGAACAGCAGAGAAAAGAGACAAAGAAAATGTCTAAGTATTCAGTTGTGCCTCTTCCCAGACTGCAAACAGTTGCTGTGGCTTTAGGGTTCCATTATTCATCGGCTATAGGGTGCAAGGACCACAAGCAGCTGGCTTTAAACATTTAGGAGGTAGGGAGGGAAAGCCCTCCTACAATAGGAATATCAGACCAGTTTTTGTCACTCATATAAAATCTTAAGTATTTATTGAGATGAGGGTGTCAGGGGGAATACATTATATACACACTGTGCCATAAGTCTTTTCCCTTCCTCCTCACCATTCCCAAAGAGAGAAAAAAAAACAAACTAAAAAAACCCCAAAACACCACCCACATGAATATATTAAAGAATGGATTAATAACCTTCAAATCTGCCCTATGCATGTGATAAAAAAAACCAAAAACCCGCAGTAAAGAAACATTTCAATCTGGAGTTTTGAAGAGGTAATTATAAACAAGAGGCAGAGAAAAATATTTCTGAAATTATGAAAAATACCTTGACAGTGACTCCCTCACATTTAGCCCTTGAAAAATATTCTGCCAAAGGGTGCATTTTGACAGGGAAAAGATGAGGAGTGGAGAGAAGAGGCAGCAGTCTGTCATAATTGATGATACTGCAATGCAAGCTGAAGTCAAGACCGAATATTTACAAAACTCTTTCAGGGTGAGATTTTTTAAGTGGGGGGGTGGGGGGAGCCAACAAGCAAATACAAATGGACCCAACTTTTTGAATACATAGCGGGACTAAAACAAGCAACATTAATGCAATGCAGTCAATATAACGACGTTGCACATACAAAATAATTCAAGGGTCTTCTTCATAATTCAGGATGGTACGAGTTTCAATATAAAATGAAAAGGCTGGAAGAAATACATTTCTCTCTAGGATTCAATAAGGTTTTGTTATTTTAACTAATTTTAGAATGGCACAGCTGAGCTAGTGACTTTAGCCTTAATAAAACTTCAACATTAGTTATTTCCACCCCAAATTATTAGCTTAAACCAAGATCAGCCCACTAATCTGCAGTGTTACAGTATCAGAATAAATAAGCCAATCTGAATCAAGCTTGCCTCATTCTTATATTCTTATTCCTTACTTACCTCCTCCTCCCTTCAGCTACATGCTGACTTGACTGCAATCCCATGGTTAAGCAGGGATGTGATCCAGTTAAAACTGAACTGGAAGGGAAGGCAGAAAGCAGGGGACCTGCAGCAAGCTCAACTGTCCTAAGTTGTTACTGAAGGCTATTTGATGGACAAAGTGAACGTATTTTACATAGTCTTGGTCCAGCTGCTAGAGAGGAGGTTGATTTCAAGCAAATTCATCTGTCAGTTTGCCATCAGATTCAAAGAAGACGACAGGCTCAAAATCATCTTGGAGATGAAACTTGTCCAATTATTAGCAGTGATGTGCCCAAGGTCAGGGCAGAGGTATGCCAGGAAAGCAAAGCAATTCTGTCCTCTGTTCCACAGAAATCCAAGTGCTTACCTTCAACAGCTGCCAGTCCAGCATTTTTCACCAGTGCTGAATTCTTACTTCATTTAAACAAATATGAGTAGTTCTGCTCACCAAAAAATGATGATATATCTGCCTTGCTACTAAGCAATACAAGTCGGGCACAAATGTATGTGAAGTAAGAGGCCATCTCAATATCAATTGACCTAGCACTTATAACATTGATAGGAGTTACAAAGACTAAAAGAGAAGACAAGGTTTCGACTAGTATTACACTACCATCAAAAATGATACCATAAAGTATATTTATTTCCTAGAAAGTCTTAAAAACTTGTAATTTAGGAATTCAGCTAGTCTCCATATTTACCACAGGTTCTGACTAGAGGGCAAATTTATACTCCTGTGTACTTATATATAATGGAAAAAACCCGCTTAAATAGATATATACATATATAAATATTTAACCTATTTCTTTCTTAACTTAACAAGCCTTCCTCCAAAAATCCAGCTTCCTATAGAACCATAGAAATGTTTACGTTAAGAGTGAGTCTAACTGTTAACATAGTACTGCCAGGTCCACCAGTAAACCATGTCAGCTAAGCACCACATCTCCACATCTTATAAATACCTCCAGGGATGGAGATTCCACCACTGCCCTGGGCAGCCTCTTCCACTGCTTCACTACTCTTCAGATAAAGAAATTTTTCTTAATATCCAGTCTAAACCTCTGGAGCACAACTTGAGGCCATTTCCTCTTACCCTTCAACTGTAGAATATTTCTTTTCTGTAAATTTTAAGTCTGAGTGGCCTGGGAAAAAAACTCATACTCCTTATTTGCAAAAAGAAAAGGTGAGTTCAAGTATATAACAGAACATAGCAGTAAACACGAAGTATGTGGTTTTAGTCCTGGGAGCTGTACAGTTTTTCGGCAAGGCCACTCATGAGAAAACCACCTAGAAGATAAGAAGCCTTCTATTTCTTCTTCTCATGTGAATCCAGCCTGTTACAAAACACTTAAAAATTTTAAGCAGAGCCCCAGCAAAACATGCATCCAGGTCATCAAACCATTAGATCCACTACAGCACATCTCCAAAAAATCTACTAGAAGCAGTTGTCCCTGCATTAAAGCTGCCATTACACTAAAAATGATCCCAAATTCAAACACTGCAGCTGACAGGAAAGACACAGTACCCTGCAAAGAAATACTGTGTTTTTAGGCTTTCCAACAACTTCTAAAAGAAGAAAGAAGAGGAAATTAGTCTTAAGCTGCAAGGTTATATTCCATGTTTGGCAGGAAAAACATGTATAAATTAAAACTTCATTGGCTACTGAAAGGGAAGAGAACAGCCTGGATTAAAGCAGATAGGAAGCTAAAGAGAAAGGGTAATTTCTGCTAAGCATTTCATTTAACTTTTGTTTGCAGATATCTAAGATGTGATACAATCCTCCCCACCATTTCAAAATGAAACAGATGTAAAAATAAATGAAGTATGTATTCCTATTTTTCAATGCTACAGATTCTTCGCACCGATATTTTAAAGGTCAGATTGGGTGAAATGTTTCATTATTTTCCTACTGATGTCTGTATCTCAGATTTACTGTTGTTCAAAATACGATTTCACATACATCCAAGCCTGCATACGTATTATTTAAAAATAATAAAAAGGAACTGAAATTTGAATTATTGTTGCATACTGGTGGCCTTAAAAATGACAGTCAACATGGGGGGGGGGTTCCAGAAGATTTCAGTTAATCACAGGCATTTTTAATTTACAGAATGAGCACAAACAAAAATTAACTAATAATAATATACAGAAATGTCAAATCTTTGAAATAAATGCTACAGCTAGTGCCAAAATACGTACAAATTCTATAATAAGAACCTTTGCATACTCTTTTCACATAAACTCATTATGACAGACATATAACCAGAAGATATTGCCAAGCAAGAAACTCATACAAAAGATGTTGCAGTAACTATATTTGAGCTAAAAAAGCAGCTAGTAAGATTTTCAGTCCATGAATAGAATGAGACTTGGGATAAAACTGGTAGGATTGCATGAGAGCTTTGCTTTTAGGTGCATGCACTACCATAATCCTCTTCTAGATCCTATGGAATGGCTGTTCTATAACACTTCAAATATTTGAATTTTACTGTCAATTACTTTCAATTCTAAAAGGATTTTCTTTAATCCATTATTCTTGATCAAGATAATTATTTTTCACAATTCTAACACCTTAGCATTGCCCTGTATGGGCCACCTGAGGTATGAGGAGTGCTGGATGGTTTTCCAGATGCATTTTATTTATATTCCATAACTAAACCAGAGAAGCATTCCCAGTACTGCACGCGCCTCAGACTCTACTCTGCTTACTGGTTTCAGGTAGAGTCTCCTTAGTGAATCACCAAAAGGAGTCTGTAACGTCCAGTAGATCAGAGCAGAAATACTCATGGATTATACTTTCATATTATCCCTGAAAAGATTAGAAATATAGTAGTAAAGTGTATTTATTCAGTGTTTTAAGGCAGCTTCAAATTATCTGATGCAATAGACATTTTCTTCTGAAAAACAAAAAAAGGATGAGATAATACATTTCAAGGTCAACTGAAGCAAGGTACAGCAGGAGAAAAGCAGTGTTTAAACCACAGCAGATTTAACAGCTTAACCAATAAAGCTACTCTAGCCTTCAGTCAATGGGAATCAAACCAATGATTTCAAACTATTTTATTCAATCTACAGGCAGGATTACTAGGTGATAAAGCTTTTTCCTTCTTTTCTTTACTAAGAGAGCAAGCGTTCCTCCTGTTTTTAAGGATTTATTTCAGTAAATTATGCACCCTTTTCCGGACTACAGTCACAAGGACACAGGCTCTATTTAAAGTTTGTAGGTTTATATGTCCTTGTACTTTTTACCAAGGCTCCAATATTTACATGTATGCTCACTGGAATCTCAAAATACAAGGAATTTTAATACTATTACATTTATAAAAACTTATTTTCAAATTTCACTAACCCCCTCCAAGCATCTAAGCTACTCTTTTTTACTCACTTCATCACATGCCATTTGCTAACATAAGCAGAACAAAAGCTGATGATTTAAAATGCAATAAATTACTATATTCAGATACTTCGTGATCAAGAGAATTCAAATCATCACATGAATGAAAAGTTTCTTCTCTATCCCTGCCTCCTCACCCTCTCCAGATACATGCTGACTTCTTGAAGTCTATCAATACTTAAAAATAATATTTCAAGTTTAATGGCAATTAACAAACTAAATATTAGTGTGCAAGGGTAATGTACAAAGCAATTCCATAGTAAATTAGACTGAAAATTGCCTTAATTGTTATGCCACAAGATGTCCTCTACGTTTTGTATTGGAGAAAAAAAAAGATCTTTCTGTCTAAATGCCATTATGTGTCATCCTATTTGAGCCTCCTGCCTGGCAGGGACATTGAAGTTGTACAGCAGGAGCCGCTTCTCAGGCTTTAAGAACTACAGTAAATCTTCAAACAATTTATCCAAACAAAGGCCAGTGTGTGGAGAGAAAAATACACGGGAAGCAGATGAATAAGCAACATCAATTATGGGGGGGTTGACCTTTCTGCCCCACACCATGGCACAGATTTCACACCAAATCGCAGCAGATTGAAGTTGACATGCCTAGAGTGAAAACACTGGTCCTCACAATGTTGCCACTCTACATTCACAGAGCCGTAGTATGGAAAGGAGGGAGAAAATGAAGAGAAGGGGAGGGCCGTGTGAATGAAAAATTACGCATAATGGGTCTGGGTTTATTTTACAGAGAACAAAATGGCTCAATTTGAGCACTTAGACTGTCGAAATTGGCTAGTGTGAGATACGAGAGGTTCATCCAAGGGGACACTTGAATCAGGTGCCTTCACTGATATGACCTGGGAGAAATAATGGGGATAATAAAGGTACTTCTTAAAAACTTGCTAATTTTCATAAAGATCATGCCATTTCACACTTTTAAAAAAATATATATCTCTATGTGTAGAATTAGAACTTTTTATAATATTCTGATAGCTGAAAACTACCTTCAGTCAAAACAAAAGTAATCAAGCTAAAAATATTTTCCAGTGTCTCGTGTAGCACTGTTTTACTACACCCTAAGTCCAAATCTGCCTACAATTATCATATCTGCAGTTCAAAAGACTCACACCCAGCCCCAGGAAAATATTGCATTTACACATAAGGAAAAGCCAAAGTAACTAATGTGTGCTTTGAACCACCTCAATTAAAATTCAGGTTTTGGCCTTTAGAATAGTCTATTTAAAGATTCCTTTTTCTAGATTGGCTATAGACAAATGATTATTAAATATTTATAAGTCTTTGAAAAGGATTGAGTACTTTTGTTTTGTTTATTGTGCAGAGTCCCCTGCTCCTCCTTCTCCCCCCCACTCCTTCTTGGAGGGATCTATGAGTGATCATTTTATTTGAATACTTCATCAGTTGGTTAGTGCACAGACAGATCAGTCAACCCTCAGCAAGTCGTTTCACATCGATGGAATCTGTTAACACTGCTGTAATAACAGCTTACGTTTTAATACACAATCACATCAGCATCTTTTGTCTCATTCCAGAGGACATTAATACACAAACTGCTACTATTTCATATAGATGATAACTAACCATCGATGGTGTGGTTCTGCTGAGGATAGATTAAGGATAGATAAGCTTACAATAATATTTACATTGGTCCAATCCTTAGTTACTAGTCTTAAATATTCAACCTAATATCAATCTACCAGCATATTTTGCTGCTTTACTGTGAAGTCTCAGTTTAGGGATTAATGTTTGTGATGTCAGACCTTGGAAATGTAAACATTTGTTTATTCATGCTGATAGCAAGCTGAATTCAATTTTTCAGCTTGGGCACAACTTTCACCACTGTCAGGAAAGCAAGCTACCACCTTTTTCCCAGGTATCACATCTGTAACACTTTTTCCTTAACTACCCAGACCTCAGCCTTCATTCAAGCTGGATTAAAGAGAGCTGCGAAGGAAAAGTCACAGCATATGTAAAAAGGGTACTGTGCTTGGCCAGAAGTCTATGAATAATTTCAGAATCAGCCAATGAAATCTCATAGTATGAGCACAGAGCTTAGATTCTGTAGATTCGAGGAAAATCTTCTCTTTTTAAAAGTAAGATCACAGTAAACATCTTTACTAAAAATACTCTCCTGTTTTAAGTATATCAAATTTTGAGATATATTCTTTTATATAAAGCATTATATATAAAATACATAATATTAATTAAGAGCACATTAACACACTGATGACTGTACACTCAGGAACAATGCCACTAAATTAAGAAACATTTTCATAAACTTTAATAGAGCACTCAGATGGTAATATATATTTCATAGTTTCTAAATACACCCATACTGTAAATAAATTGATTAGACTCCAAGATAATCATCCCCTATGATATTACAAGAACTGTTGTTCAGCCATGCAAGCATAGGGAGAATAGCTCTCTGCTCAAACTGATCCAAGCAGCTCCCCACAACAGGTTTCAGAGGTGGTTTAGAAAGCACCTTAACCACTTCAGAATTTCCAATAGTGGCAGCTATAGGGTATAGAAGTTTTAAGTCCTGAGGCACAAACACAGTTCTTACCTCTAACTCCCTGTATCCTCTAGACCAACACAAACCTTGTATCTCCTTTCAGTTTTTATGTTTGGTTGTGGTTTTCTTTTTTTTTTTTTTTTGGGGGGGGGGGGTTGGTAGGGATAGTGATTATTCAAGGGAGGAGTTGTCACTTTGTTTACGTCTGTTGGTGAGTTGGTGAAACTACATTCTTTCTTAATCTTTGCGTATAGTTAGGGAAGAGTTTGTCCACTTGCTGTGAATCTTAGATAGGAGGACTCCAGGTCATTCTGTTATTCTCTCTCTTAGTCCACAACAGGTCTGCATCACTTTTGCTCCCTCTCCCTGTCAATTCAACAGATGGTGTCACCAGTTCTGCTGACTGTTGTATTTAAATCACTTGGGTTCTCTGAACTCTACCATGGTAGCGTCTCAAAACACATTGTAGCTCTCCAGAACTTGCAAGCGTTGTGAAACATGGAGCTTCAGCCTCAAATCATAACTTATAGGCTACAGTCACCAGGTCAACCTTTCACAATTATAATGTAAACAGAACAAGACCAATCATCAGGAAAGACAAATTCAGGCAGACATCCTGTGCAAGATCAATTCCTGTTAGTCAGTCATCCAGCCAGAGGCACATTTGACAGGAGCTCAGAGGAATTCTCAGCTCTGGAATAAATGCTGCGTAGCACTCATTGCCAAAAATGGAACTCAGAGAAAACAATGACAAGAGGAAGACCTGAGTGTTTAATTAAATGCTTGGAATGACTTAATTCTCTTGTAGAACCTACTGCCTAAAATACCTCTCATAAAAGTATAATATTTTAATCTTTAACCTATTAGAATTGCTACATTTGTTGCACTCTTAAAAAAATAATGCAGTGCCCAGCAGACACAACTCAGACCCAGCTCACAAGGTTCAAGGGAAAGCAGTTTCCACAATCATGTAACGATCTTGGAACCCATAGCCTCTCATATTACTCTGTGTTACTTGATCAGATTAAAACCAGAGAGTTAGGGGTTCGAGGAGAGACTACTTCGGTTTCATGCAGAGCTTATGCCCTTAATTCTCCACATTGCCCCAGCATCTTAGAAAGGACTCTATAAAGAAGAGAGAAAGGTTTCTGCATGGTCTGTCTGAACTAACCCGCTCCACGTAAATTCTGTAAATAAAATAGGAACAGGTTGCCCCATCTCTGAAGGTGTCCAAGGCCAGGTTGGATGAGGCTTTGAGCAACATGATCCAGTGGGAAGTGTCCCTGCCAATGGCAAGGGGTTGGTACTGGATGGGTATTCATATAGGTATGAATACATATACAGACATGCATGCACAAGGGCATGTTCATGTGTACGTGTATATATATTAATATTTGCCTTACACTGAGAAGATACAGAGGTTTGGCAAAGCAAACTCTTTTCACTATCTCTACAGACCATTATTTTAAAAGTTACCAGTTATTTGACAGAATTCATACTTATGCAAGGCATAGTAGTAGAAACTGTCTTCATTTCTAAGGTTTCACACATTCCCTAATTAATTCAAGGGGACTTGGAGTTTTAGATAACATTCTTCCTTTTATCACTTGCCATCTAGCAGTTGGTATAATGTCAACACTTATATCTTTTTTTTCCAACTGAAATAATTTTTAAAACATTTTTATCCTAAAATGTTCTCCTCGATTTTTCAAAAATTATCTTTAAGATAAGAGATTTCTTTCCATTTCAGTCCCACAACAACGAGAATGTCAGCACAGCTTTTTTGACAGACAAATTATTGAATCAAAGAAAGAATATGCCATTAAGCCCACAGGTTAGGAAGTGTCAGGAATGGTTTAAAGAGATATCCCATTTATCTTCAAAACATGCACGGAATGTCACTAATGTGTGTTTATCATGTATAATCAGACAAAGAAAATATCGAAATAAAGTACTCCTGCATACAATAGAAGTCTCCTTCCATCTCTCAGGATATCAGTGCTATTCAAATAGAATAATAATGATGAAACCTCCTTTCTTGAAAATGGAAATCAAGTGAAATGTAGATAGAAATGATTTTTTTGTAGTTGATGTACATTTCTAAAGTGCATTAACAGGAAATCCAGAACTTTTTAGGTCAATTATATTGTCAGTATTGTCAATGCCACTGAAATGAATACCTAAGCAGTGCATATTCTTGCTGGAACAGGGTTAGAGAAGAAATCCTGTATTGAATTACTTGGAGAAGAGGAGCTGCAGGCACACATTTAAAGGCTTGCTTTGTTCCAATCTTATTTTTATTTGTATTTTTAATCAGTCAAAACGCAGCCAAGAAACATATAATTACATTTGTTTTAAAATCCAGTCTTTGAGGTTTTCCTTTTTAATTTTTGCTTTCCTTATGGCATCTCTTTCTCAAAGCCTATTTTTGGTAGCCAAGTGCATCACAAAACACTAAGTCGCAACTCTCACAATGAATTTTCCAAGACGTGATGGGACAGGTTCAAAGTATTAACTAATATATAGGCTTAGTAGAAGAATAGTAGGCAAGGGGAGTTTTTTAAACATCTGAGAGGTACTGGAAATCAAAACGGTGATGACATATTGATGGGTTAGGAGGTTTGCCAGGTGAGCTAAATAAATGCATCAGTTGGACCCTTTGGAACATGATATTATTCTTCTGAATAAAAAATTTAAACAGAAATATTCCTGTAGATTGGCAAGCTACAATCCCAGGAGCAGACAAAATGTGCACCTGCTCTTTCCCTTGTCTTCAATATCACATTGGTGAACAAAGTTATTTATGCAAAATACTAAGGTGGTCATACAGAAGGCAAAATGCTTGAGAGAATCTAAAAAATAGAAGAAATAGGTTATATAAAACACCACAAACTAAAAAAAATTCACTTGGCAACTTCCAGATACAGGAAAAAACTCTAACCTTTAACCTAACACTGCCTAGTCCAACACTAAACCATGTCCCAAAGTGCCACATTGACATGGCTTTTAAATACCTCCAAGGATGTGATGGCACTGCTTCCTTCCCTGCACAGCCTCTTCTAGTGACTTTCTGTGAAAAAAATTTCCCTAATATCCAGTCTAAACCTCCCCTGGTGCAACTTGAGGCCATTTCCTCTTGTTCTTCTTACTTGGGAGAAGACACCAGCACCCACCTCACTACAACCTCCTTTCAGGCACTTGGAGAGAGCAATAAGGCTTCCTGTTCTCCAGACTTAGCAGCCCGAATTCCCTCAACTGCTCCTCATAAGATTTGTTCTCTACTGACTTAATACATCCTGAGGCCCAGCATCTTCTCCATCAGGTATAATATTGCTCACGGAACAAAACACACTGACGCAGAAATGTTGTTCCCTCTACATCTCCTCTTCTGGAGAGAAAAAGCCTGTCCAAAAGAGTAAGAACAGCAAGACCAATCAAAACTTATGAGAGTGACAGTAAAAGAACATAGCAAGGGAGAGACATCAAGAGACAAAGACAAAGGAAAGGTGGACAAGGAAGCACAATGAAGTTCTGCTAAGCTACATTTCATGCAGTCCACTGGGGTTTATATCTTGAAGAAGACACTAGTCATGAATGTAATGTTACACCTTGAGAAGATGTAACAGTGAAATTCATCAAGAATTTGGGGAGAAACCCCCAGATGCTTTCATTTCTAACAGCTGTTGTGTGTTTACCTAGATATTCAGGCACTTGTTGGAAGAGTATTCAATTCCTGGGCTTTGTGCTATACTAGTTAAGTATTTTTATTTTAAATTAAACACTTCCGTCTTTAAAGTGCATACCCTTTATTTTCTAGCTCAGTTCAAAGAGTGAAAGGAAAAAATAGCACAAGAGAAGAAAGGAGCAATCACAGATCAGTTTAAGTTTGTTGGGGAGGAACTTGGCTGTTTTGTTTCTCAAGAGTGAATTTTAAACAGTCATAATTCCACTCAAGTTTACTTAGATATAAACTTCTGACAATTCTTTTGGTCAAAACAGGTCAAATTGCTCTTTTACAGAGCTCAAATACTATCCTGTTTTCCCAAGACTTAAAAGATTAAATGGTCTTCCTCTCAGAACCATATTAAAAGTAATCACACTAAAGAAAAATGGCAATGTACACTTGCAGCCCAAGTCAACTGTATCCTGGGCTACATCAAAAGAAGCATTTCCAGCAGATGAAGGGAGGTGGTTCTCACCCTCTGCTCCAGTCTGTTGAGACCACACCTGGAACACTGCATTCAGCTCTGGAGCCCTCAGCACAGGAAAGACACAGACCTGTTGGAGTGGGTCCAGAGGAGGCCACCAAAATGATCAAAGGCCTGGAACACCTCCCCTGTGAAGATGGGCTGAGACAGTTACAGTTGTTCAGCTTGGAGAAGACTCTGAGGAGACCTTATTGCATCCTTTCAATACTTAAAGGGGGCTTATAAGAGAGATGGGGAAAAACTTTTCAGTAGGCCCTGTAGCAATAGCACAATGGGTAATGGTTTTAAACTAAAACAAGAAAAGTTTAACATAGACCTTAGGGAGAGGTTTTTTTCACTGAGGGTGGTGAAACCCTGGCAGAGGTTGCCAAGAGAGGTGGTAGATGCCCCTCATCCCTGGAGGTGTTCAAGGCCAGGTCAGATGGGGCTTTGATCCAACCTGATCCAGTGGGAGATGTTCCTGCCTATGACAGGGGGAGGGGGCAGAGCTGGATGACCTTTAAGGTCCCTTCCAACTGAAACTATTCCATGATTCTATGATTTGCCTAATGTTAAGTGCTTTATTTATAAGTCAGTTCCAACAAGATCAAACAACTTTCAATTTGCAAGCAGGACTTCACTCAAACATCTATGATTTTCAAAACTTCCATTTGCCTCAAAATCTCAACAATTTAAGTTTGGAATTGAAAGAAATTTTTCCAAAGGCCACTGATTTGCTTCACATTTCTCTGTAAAGGATTTGTTCAAAAACTAAGCAAGTCTATGGTCCCCTGCACCATGCTAAGAGAGATGCTGCTTCCAATATTGTGTGATAAACTCCTTTTATAAAAAGTTCTGCTGTAAATACTCACTGCCTCAAATTTTCAGAAAAAAAAAACCCCATAGATCAACATCCTGCCTTATGGAAAGTTGCAGGTTAAAAATAAAATACATATATACGCGGTTAAAAAATTCAATACAGTAAAAAAGTAAATAAAAAAATAAATCAAAAGAGCTGTATAAGACAGTATTCAACTCTTTGCCTCTTGAAAATTTAAATGAATACTCCTTGAGAGCAAACTACAAAATGCTAACCTTGAAGTGTTGAGTGGCAGAAAGAATTATGGGTTATTGTACTGTCAAAATGCCAGACAGCTGTATGTTGAGTTACTGTGTTATTTAGACAATCAGAAACTTGGAAGCTAATGTGACATATTTTTTTCAGTGTGAAAGCTCCTGACATGCGTCATGATAATTTCTAAAGGGACAAAATGTTATATAAAAAACATAGTGCCTTTATGAAACTGCCTAACAGGTACAACAGCGTTGCAAGAAGAATTCATGTTAAATACTCTGGATAAGTTGGATTGATACAGAACGTGACTAAAATGGGTTTGTTCATTTGTTCCACAAAAATTATTGTCATATTTGAAGGTATATCAATGTATGGCACCAAGTTTTATCTAACCATTTACTTGAAGCCTTGTTACTTAAACATTTTTCTACTTTGGTCTCGAAAAAAGAGTCCCTGTAAACCCTTCTTGGAATAATTTCCTGAAGAGAAAATGGGCTGTGTTACCTACTTTCAGACTGGCAAAACCCCATTCCCTTTGTGAGCTGGTATGGCTCACAAGGCTCCGAAAGCTTTCATAATTCATTTCTCCTGTTCACAACACCCAAGATTTTCTATACCTAAAATTATCCCTATCTTAAACATAAGAATATTAAATGCTGATACTCTGTTACAGGTAAGATTGGTCTAATATTGATGGGTTGAAAGTGCACTAAGATTGCCACACTCTGTTCATACAGTTCCCCAAACTGTCTTAAGCAACTTTAAGGAAAGGCTTTACAATAAAGTAGGCAGAAGTTCATATTTCATGTTAATTTGAATTCGGTTTAGACTCTGAAACAAGCTTCTTAACCATTTCCAAACAGTCTTGTATTTATCTCTGATTCTCTTACTATTTGTGTAATCTATACAATCCTGTCAACACTCCAATTTGGTTTTTTTCTATTTCTTGACACCAAAGACACTACATACCAAAATGCATAATCCAGTCATCCTTCCAGTGAAAACATTTACCATATACATGTGCCTGTATAACTGAACTCTCTCTTCTTTTTTCATGGAATCATGGAATAAACCAGGTTGGAAGAGACCCAAGGGATCACAGAGTCCAACCGTTCCTATCAAACACTAAACCATGCCCCTCAGCACCTCGTCCACCCATACCTTAAACACCTTCAGGGAAGGTGAATCAACCACCTCCCTGGGCAGCCTCTTCCAGTGCCCAATGACTCTTTCTCTGAAAAACTTCCTCCTGATATCTAGCCTAAATATCCCCTGGCGGAGCTTGAGGCCATTTCCTCTTGTCTTGTCCCCTGTCACTTGGGAGAAGAGGACAGCTCCCTCCTCTCTACAACCTCCTTTCAGGTAGTTATAGAGAGCAATGAGGTCTCCCTCTCAGCCTCCTCTTCTCCAGGCTAAACAACCCCAGCTCTCTCAGCTGTTCCTCATAAAGCCTCTTTCACCAGCCCCTTCACCAGCTTCATTGCTCTTCTCTGGACTCACTCCAGAGCCTCAACATCCTTCTTGTGGTGAGGGGCCCAGAACTGAACACAGGATTCAAGGAGCGGTCTCACCAGTGCCGAGTACAGAGGGAGAATAACCTCCCTGGACCTGCTGAAATTTCAGTATGAAAGTATGAAATTTCAGTAATAGTTTCATCAGTGCAGCTGAGTGTAAGATTGAGTGCTTTCAGAAAGAAGCTACCCAACCCCAGACTGGGAATAGGCGGTAAGGTTTGAAACAGGACAGAGTTTGAAGACCTCTTCAGCACTGGGGACTTGCAAGGGTTTTGATTTATTTGGCAAAAAGAGAGACTGTACATTACATGAGAATTAATTTTTGCATTAGGTTTATAATATTATACACAAACTGTTATTACAACTATTACAAATATTTTATATACCTGGGCAAGATGATCAGATTCACTACAACTTTATAGTTAAGACACTGTAAAGTTTAGTACTCTATTTCATGCTTTCTGCATTTTCATAGTTTTCACATGGAGCAAAACTCAGGTCAATCTCCATTACTGGGCAGTTATTTTTAAACTGTCAGGTGTGTGAACAGAATCATTTCTTTCCAACTAATGTGCGCTATTTTCATCCACAATGACTTTCATGTGTTGTCACGTTACTTACACACCTCACCTAATTATACCTGGGAAAGGGCCATAACTAACTTAAAAAAATATCATTGGCAACAAATGTCATTATCTTGTTGCTTACCAACACTGGTACAGAGCTCCAGAACAGTGAGTTATCCTACTTCCAATTGTTCAGAATAGGAAAAACTAGCCATTTTTTCAATGTATGGGATTTTGCCAATTTTTGATCATGTCACATTATGCCTGTTACATAATTAATGCTTGAGAGAGGGGAGTTAGTGACCCTTTATTAAAGACCTCTGCAATATAAAGGAGTCACATAAGAAATAAAAACAACAACAGCCAAGTTGGAGAGTAGTCAGAAGAACAAAATGATTATGTAAACCAGAGGTTCAAACCAGATGCTTTTAAGATCGCTTATTCAGCTGGTAAGTGAATTTTATCAGAATACACAGTACATTGCAGCCCATTGTTCTACTTCTATATATACATGTCAAGAAAACATTTATGACAGCAATGTGACTTCTCCATTAGAAATGGTTTTGGTCTTTTGTCATCACACTTGAAATGAAAAAAAAAAATCTTAAGCTTTTATAGTACAAGGTTAAATAATGTATTTAGCAGTGATAGTCGTGTTTTAGCGATCTTTTTTAACTATCAGTGTAAGGATTGCTTCTCATTGCAACCTGATATACACTACCCCTGTCTCACTTGTACCCCACAATCACCAAAGTATTTTTGGTGTTAATTCTTTTGTTGATGCCAGAACAGGAATATTTGCTCTCGGTTCAAGCTCCAAGTACAGTAAGAAATATGCTTTTGTTTAGTTTCTTACTTTCAATTAGAGATGGGAAGAGACCATTTTAATTCCTGTAGACTGCTGTTCATTAACTCACTGGGCAGAGAAACAAGTTTCTCTCGTTCTTTGTAACCAAGCAGAGGACAAATAGTAGAAGTAGTTAAAGGAATATGATGTATTCACACTACCAATATGTTCCTTCTAGTAGTAATGGGAAAACTCTTTATTTTACACCTTTAAATACAATGTTAAAAGCTGTTTAAGACAAGTATCTTGCAGAAATGAGAAGATCAAAACTAAAATTATTTCACATAAATATTTTCTTATTTTATAGTATAAACCTGACTGTTAGCAAAAACAGAACCCTCAACAAGGTTGGGTTATTTTTACTGTTTAAGTGAACCATGAAAAGGAGCTTTTTAAAATTTGCTGTACTAGAACTTTGCACTTTGAAATTCAGAATTTACAAGAACCTTGCAAACTTCATGAAGACTAGAATATTATCACTAATAATCTCATTACAATCTAGGCATGCTCTGCAAATTTAAAACCAATAAATATTTTAAATACCAGGAAATAAGTTAAAAATTGAAATACATGCCATACAAGTGTATTTGAATTATATACAAAATAATTGTGATGACAAAAAAAAGCAGTTTATAAAAATGCAGAGTCAACATGGATGAACATTCTGTCTCCCTACAAGGCCTGACTAATTAAAAGTATTGCTTGCATTCGATTCTTTTTAAGACAAATCAGATGAAAGAAACAGATACGCTTTTAGTATTTCAAATGGAATGCCAGAGATGGGATTTGCACAATTTCTTTCCTTAAATGCACTGCATTTTAGGAAAAGGTGTTTAAAATCTTATTTCCCATATCACAGTCAACTAAAGCCAAGTAAATGAGAACATAAACAACAATATTATACTGCTCTGACAGTTTCCAAGAGTAAATACCTTGGAGAACATGAAAGGAGAGAAAAAGAAAATAAAGGCAGCTATACTCCATTTAGTCTTAGATGTATATTTAACCAGACAGAAATACATCACAGTTGTTCTAGCAGTTATTAAACTGCAAACCAAAACCAGGGTTCAGCTCTTCTGCACAACTGTAAAGTGCTGCAGCCAGATATCCCAACTCCTGGATGCCTCTGAGGGACCACGACAGAAATGGTAGCTGAAGCCCAAAACCTGGCAGCTGTGCAAGACTTTCAACCTTACTCACTTCCCTGAGAGCAGAGGCACAGATCTCCAGGCTGAGAATTTGACTGGATCTCCTTTAATTCCACATATATGCTTCTTGTCAATGAGATATGAGGAAGAAGGCTGGACTTTATCAGCATTTATACCTGGTAGTTTTGGACCTCAGGAATTATTGGGCTACCATAAAAATGGTATTGAGAGCTGAGTCGTACCTGAATTCAAGCTAATGTTTCTGCTAAAAAAGACATTTCAATTATGCCCAATCAGATAAGGATTTTAAATGAGGAATGTCTCCTCTTCTTTCCTTTTTCCAGCTTATTAATTTTTATTTTTATTTGACAGTTAACCTAATGCTAAGATAATACTGTGTAACTTTAATGCTTAAAATTGATATATAGCCATAGGGCATGCTTTTTGATGGATGGGCTCGGCTTTTATATGAAGAGCCATGGAATTTGATTACTATTGTTCATACTTCACATAGATGATGGATATTTTCAAGATTAACATTTCATTGAATAAAACAGTACCACAAAGAAAGTTGTAAAAATTCAGAAACATCATTACCATTCAAGCTCTTCTTCTGCTTGTTTGACACTGAAAAGTTCAGCCAAATGAACAAATGCTGTAGTGCTGTTTATGTACAGACTTTTCCCCCTTTTTGCATCATCACTTGATTTATAAACTGAACAACATCCCTCTGCTCTGCTTCATGCAGCTATCTCTGTCCTCTCCCAGTTTAATATCTACTCTATAAAATACAATTGCTCGCTGCTTGATGTTTTGCACAGTGCTCATATAAATAGGATGACTTACAAATGCACTAAATGCCTCTCTCATATCCAGACTCCACAAGTCACTGGAAACATATAGTAAGTAACATTATAGGCCTCCCTGGTTTTGTACATTTCTCTCCTGCCACTGAACATAATCAGAGACAGTATTGGGCTGTATGGACCTTTGCTTTGAACCCATTATCATCATTATCACTTGGACACAATCCTGTGCAACCAGATCTAGATGAACTTGCTTTAGCATGGGAGGTTGGACTGGGTGATCTCCAAAAGAAGATGATCCAACCCTACCATTCTGTTTTATGCTCTGTATTCTAATTTTAAAAGAAAAAAAAAAGATGTTAGCAACAAAAATCAAAGGCCAAGGTTTCATGCACTTGCTTCAAAAGAAAGGAAAACCATGAGGGCTTGCACAGTGCAAGAGCATAAACTCCTCTTGCTCCACACCAGGGTAATCATAGAATCACTTGGCTGGAAAAGACCTTTGAGATCATGGAGTCCAACCATACCTGTCCACTACTAAGCAAGAACAAAATCAAGTCCTTAAGATCAAAACCAAATCACATAACAGTTGCATTTCCCAGGGCTAGTCACAGCTTTTAGACATTCAGATGTGACATAGGTGTACTTGCTACCTGCTTTGGCATCCCAGATGAGCCAAAACCTGAGATAGGAGCTCACTGCTAAAGAGAGAGTGGGATCTACCTTCAACAGGAAACTGGAGACCGTGACCAAATATATGGTTCATTGAATCAGGTTATTTATTCTTTGTCATCTACGCAAATATTCTTAATCATTCCCCTTCATACATAAAGTGCTTATTTCTTATTTATGGTTATAAATAAAAAGCCGGTAAGACCATATTTTACAGACAATTGTTCTTAGAGCAAAAGACACTTAATTTTAAGAATCAGCTTTCCTGTTTCTATGCTCGTTTCATTATAAAGAGGTTTACCATAAATACTGGGATTTGAATTCCACCCAAGTAATGCATTAATAGATACTAAACCATTAATAATTCCTGTACTTTTTCATAAATGGGCAAAGTCCAATAAATAAATGGGAGCTCTTACATGTCAGAGCAGGGTTAACAAGCACCAAGGAGATTTCAAAGACGAACTGCGGGCAGGGGCTGCCAGGAGGTAAGATTCATAATGATGCCACGAATTCTAGGGACCCATTTTTCACTGTCCACTATGGCAAGTATCTAAAATAAAACACTAAGCAGAAATTTGTCCTGAGCTCTGACATACAAGAGTTTAGGTAAACAATCCCTAAAATTAAAAGCAGATTCTTGATAATAAATTCCAACATGTATATCTTGATAACAGACAGCCCTACCTTATAAATCAAAAGCTGTTCTTCCCCCATAGAAACCTTTCCATATTAGATCAGATGACTCACCTGAAATATTTCATCCATCTCCTCTCTTCCGTGAATATGAACAATTAATGCCCAGTTGGTAGGGAGACAAAGGGGAAATTTAAATATTAAATGAGAACAGAAAACTAGTATGATACTAGGAAAAGGAAAGCTCACCCAAGGGAGGCTGTCCTGGATTTGCTATAATCTTAATGACCACTTATCAGAACAATAAATGATTTTTTAAATTAATCAGGTTCAATGCTTCCACTCAATATGAAAATGTGCCCAGAAAGCACTTCCTCACCAGCCACCTAATCCCTCTTCCTTCAGGAAAAAGCATTTCTCTTTCTTTCTTTTTAAAATAGTTACCAGCTGGGCATATTTATTACCTTTTGCTTTGATCAAGTGATGCAACGCAACTGCAAAGGCTTCTAAATGAGCTACACATGCCACCAATCTGAGGTAGATATCCAGAATACTATTTTTTTTTCTTGAAACTTGTATTCATTACTAATTCCTACTACTCTGTCCTAAGGAGATCATAGAACCATAGAATACCTAGGCTGGAAAAGACCTTTGAGATCATCAGGTCCAACCACACCTGCCCACTACTAAATCATATCCCGAAGAACTTCATGTACACATCTTTTAAAAACCTCCCGGGATGGCGATTCAATCACCTCCCTGGGCAGCCTGTTCCAGTTCTTGATAACCCTTTCAGTGAAGAAGTTTTTTCTAATGTCCAATCTGAACTTCAGGTAAAGCACAAACCCCAAAGGAATGGTGCTGTGAACCCCTAGTTGGTACAGTACAGCCTATTTTTATAATACCAGTTGGTGGACCTCTGAGTAAATTATGCTATCTGAAATGTATAAGGCTATGACATGAAACTTTAAAGAGGAAGACTCAAAAGGAAAAAGGAAAGGATGAACAATATTCCATGGTTTTGGTTTCAAAATCACAGCGTACAAATAAAGCTGCCAAAAGAAATGCACTGTTTGCAGTCACTGAGACAAAATAAAATGAGAGCTGAAAGAACTTAGTCTATCCAATCTTAGCTTAAAAACAAAAGTAGTCAGAGTGCTGGAACTGTATTTTATCTGAAAATTATATTCACAAGTGATGACAAATGTAGCTGAACATGAAGAATAATCATTTCTCCTGCTTCTTAACAGATAATGACTTCAAGGTCATTCCATTAGTGATCACTGCAGCTTTTAAATGAAACACATATAACCCTAATCCAATTAATGAAAGTATCCTACATTTCTTATACATGCTAATATTGAATGAATGTTGAAACCTTGGTCATTCACCGGTGCATGGACCATAAGTCAAACCCAGAGAAGCCCAGTAATATTACTGCCTAGGTATGGGGTTGGTGGGAAGCAGGGGGAAAAGTTGCCGAGGTACGTTACGTCAACCACCACAAGCAGACACAACAAGCCACACACACAAGAGAATAAAGAACCGCCCAGTAGGAGCAACCTCCACAGATGGTCCTGTTCTACATGCATAGTGTCTGCTTCTGCCACAAGCATCAACTGCAAAGAATATTTCCTGAAATTTCAGCAATGTTGCTAGTTTGCACTATAAACATACATTATCGTGAAAACAGGGGTAAATAAAAGATGCTTCATAAAAAGCATCCAAAGCTCATTACTCAGACCTCACATTTAAATGATGCCTGCTGAATTAACAGGAATAGTTTTGTTCAGCAGCAAAACCAAGATTCATGCTTCCCAATGTGCAGAAAACAACAATGCTCTTCCTGCATGAAAGATGCTAATGCCTTCTTTCTCTTTGTGGCCCTCATGCAGAACTGTATGTCAAGACAGTGACAAATGACAGTACTTGTTAAAGCAGAAGGACCATCAGGTTCTCACTACCTCACTGTAAGTAGGATAGGCCTTGTGAAGTACATACTGACAGCTTTTACAACTCTCTTGTTTTCCACTCTGTGAGAGAAGCCTCCATTGCCAAGGCAGTTCAGCCTAGCACCATGTTCTTGCTCTTCTGGCTGTTTCACAATCTGTTGGACTAGATCCAGAAGTTATCACAATCTTTAAATGTTTGCCTAAACAATTTAATATAATGGTTTCAGGTGACATGCCCAGCTTTACATCAAGCGTGAAAATCAGCTCAACAGCCATCAAGAGCCTTTAAAAAATAATGGTAGTTCAAAAAAGGTAAGCACGCAGGCACTTCTTGCTTGATGTAGCAAGTGCTTGCAGAGGACTGAGCCCTGGACAGTAGATCACCACTAATCAATGTAGGAAACACATAAAGTCAAGACAAAAATGCTTTCTCTACCACATGTAGGCATTCTTCTTTCCATGATCCCCTTTAGTAGTACATATGGAATCTCCAATCACTTCTAATTCAAAGCACTAAAGAGGTCCTATTACACAAGTGAGGTCATAATACACAAGATTTAAAATAAGCAGAAAACACAAACGTAAATAAAACAAGGTATTGATAAAGTCAGTGCAACTCTCAAAGGCATTGTTGATTAACATCAGCACATAAGCAAACTCCTTATAACCTAAAACACTGACAAAAATGAGAACTAGGAGTTATGAAGAATTTGAACAATCTATTTGTATAAACACACGAACAACACTGCATTGGTATCAGACTCAAGAATTAGCTGAAATTCATCACGATAAAGTGATAAATCTACATGTTCCCAGACTGAAGGAATAAAAGCATAAAATACCAGCCAGCTCTGTAATGACACACTTTAAAAAAAAGCATTTTCTGAAAATTCTGCTTTCAAAGGATGGCTAGTCTGACTTTTCTGACCTATAGGCACATTCCAAGTTTTAAGAATAACAATAATTGGAGCTTTTCATTTTGTGGCAATGAGATGTTTTCCCCTTTAAGACTCATTACAGGTATTTTGCAAATGGCACTAAAGGGAAAAGCACTGTATTAAAATTCACAAAAGGATTTTGGAAGGTAGAGGTAAAAATTATTTTTTAACTAAACTATGTCTTCAATACAGACACCTCACACTATCTACAAAGCGCTTTCAAATCTAAGGTGTATAAGGAAATATTCATGTTATTTCAATTAAAACCTGGAGGAAAATATGAACTCATCAATTTGAAAAAAAGACCCTGATAGTTTCTGAAGCAGACAGCATTCAAGCCCTTGAGTGCTGCATTTCCTTTCAGCAAGTCTCTTCTAAACACCCAGGGACAGCCAAACGAAAGCACTGTAAATATGTTCCTAGGTAGAACTCAGGCTGCCCACGAATTTCTCTCAAGTGAAACCATTAAAGAATTTAAGTCAACAAAGCCATGATAAAACCACATGTATCCTAAACTTCCCCTTATTAGAGCAATTCTCAATTGCTTTAAAGCAATTAGTCACATCTCTCCAGTTAAACATGTACATGGCTGCAGAATAGGAGCAGGCATGAATTCTGAACTGCATCTAATTGTTATTTTAGAAAACGGTTGATGGTTGTAAATAGACATTCAATGACACATACAGCCTGAGCCAAACACATGAAAGTGTTATGTACAGGAGAGTTCTAGAAGTAGATGTTTTATGCAGTAAACCAATTTATTTCTAAAATATATATACATTAATTTTGAGTTAAGAAGTGGGTTTGCACCTTCTGATCATCTCAGAAATAATACATACTACACTAGTTGTTGCATTTAAAACCTGGCAAATACAAGCAAATTTTTATCTTCCTGTTAGATTTGTTTCAACAACGGCACACTGTGACTATGGAAATCAAAGGAAAATCCTGCCTCCTATCTTTGATTTTTTATTCATGTATTTATTGCTTTGGAAATGCAGGAGATCCCAAATTGCACATTCTTACAATTCTACTCAGCACATGAACAATACTGCTTCATTTTATCTTCTCAATAGAAAAAAAAGTGATTTAATAACATGAAAGCAAATGAACACACATAAGTATAAACTGCAGCACAATGTAAAAGATATTCTCCTTTCAATATTAATGATGCAAGGCTAAAGAAATATATACTAAAGAAATTGATTCAGTGGTCATTCCTTTGTAACAAATACAGTTTCAGTTATAGTTCTGAAGTGTCGTATAAATCAAAATTCACACAGGCTGCTTTTCAAGAAAATACTAAACTATTCTCATTGCCTTGTTATGAAATGACTGGAATAGGATTGCACAAATCATTTCAATAAACACTGTATTCCAGGAACAGTTTCCAGGCTGATTTGAAGCCAGCAGACCAACATGCTTCTTAACAATTATTTTCCAGCTCTCAATTCTGGGCAAACAGCAATGCTTGAGATCAATAACTTGTGTACATTCTCAGGGCAGACAGCCCTGAATGGGATGATGCTGCCTAAGCAAGAAGTGCAGGCTGGGCAACAGGGACACTGAAAGCTGTAGGGCCAGGCTTTTCCTGCTGTAATTAAATGATTCATAAATGATCTTTGGCAAGGTATTTTGCTGCTCATGCACTCTCCTCAAAATGTTTGGAGCCTCAGTAAATGTAGGCTTTGGCCTTGACCTGGTCTTCCAGCCATGAACGTAATATTAATAAACTAACACAGGTGTTGGGACATACTCTTTGCAGTTGCTTTAAGAAGATCACAGTAGTTATCTATGGTTTCAAGTCTCTTAAGATTGGATTTCAGGAGAAATAAAATGGAACTGCCTTACTGAAACCAGGCGCTCACTTTTTACACATATTTTCCAAATCATGTGCGATAGCACATATTTTCTCCCTTTTCAGCAGTAGCATGAAAACACACTAGTGGAGTTAATTTTTCTTACATCATTTCTGCAGTTGGGTAACAAGCAGTGATGCACTGTACTTTATACTTTCTTCTATAAGAAAATTATACAGCACATTAAAAACATTTAGAAAAAAACCTACACCTGTTTCTGTAGTAAGAAGTGATAAATCATGAGTGAGTACTAATCTCTGAACTTACACCTTTGAGTTCTAACTCTATTTAAAAACAAACAGAACCTCAAATGAAAACACGCATCGTCAAAATACTGTCCTAGGCATCCTCTGCACAGGCATCCTCTTAGTTACAAGAGAAGAAAAGTCTCTTTCTTCATATGCAGGGGTCAAACTCAGAGAAACCAAGATCCCAGTTTTGCCCTGATTATCAAAAAGGATTTACATTACCACTTAGCCTCAATTTTCACAAGGAAAAAATGGAACACTTTTCCTTTTTCTACCATAAACTCACCACGGTTGAAGAAGTTTAATATTTATACCTGTATTGACTGTTTCTGACTGGTTGCTAAGCAACACTCCTCCCTCCCCTGTATCACGTAAGGGAAAGGACAGAGAGAAGTAGAAAATGAGAAATGCTGGGGAAAACAGATTCATCCAGTCTAAGTGAAATTCAATGGGTCATAGGTTCTATTTGTTAGAAAAGTAAAAGGGCACATAATTCCTGCAGGATGCACTAAGACATCAGTTTATGACATCATGTTCGCAATGCACCATGTTTCTAGTACGAAAGACAGAACAAATCATCTGATATTCATCTTCTTTGGATCCTTTTTTTAGATAGACACTGTTTTGCCTTATGGCTTCAAAAGAAGTTTGGAAAGATGTCTACAAGCACTCATCTCCTCTCCAGAATATTTAATTTCTCCTGGTCCATTACAGTCTTATGGTTTTGAGTGTAATACTTCTGCACAAACGAGGAACTCGGCTGCAGGAGTAATATGATTAAATGGATCCAAGGAATATATAGCAGTGGATCAGGCACGAAGAATCACAGGAGGATGTGTTATCTTTCCTGTATTTAATTTAAGCCAAAAGCTAGCCACATATCATCAGAGCACTTGTGGAGCAAAAGTAACACCAACAGAAACACAAACATACTTAGACAGTGGAAGAAAGAGCCTTGGGTAACCTGGATAAATACCAAAAGGATTCAGAATTTTCTGTCTCTTAAGTTTCGTCCCCTTTCAATGGAGATTGCACCATGTTTCATTTATGATCATCTGTTCAAAACAGTTATCCAGAATGTGTCACAGACCCACAGATACAAGTTTTTCAAGAGTAGAGAATGTCAAATGTGATAATTCAAACTCAAATCATTCCTTCAGCCTGTCCTTTTGCCCCACTTACACTGACAGCATTTAATCAAGGGACTGCCTGTAATTGTTTCCAACTGCACATCAAGAAAGATGTTGAAGATGTTTGACATGTCTTTTTTATTCATGATTGGCCTAATTTCCTTATGTCCTTATGCAAGCCTGCTGACAAGCCATCCTTGCACATGTCTTTTCAACCACAGCTTTGGGACAAATTGACCAACTTCAACCAAATTCAAAATCATATTAGATTCTTAGAAATACAACCATGAATGAAACATTACTGAACCACTCACTTTCAAGAAGAAACACAAATCTGATCAATCAGCAAGTAAGCAGCTGCAGAATGGAAGACAATATAACATGGCTTGCTCAAGGGACAACCCCAAAAAGTGCAGAAGAACCCCAGAAAATGAAAGTGCCACAAGGAATATAGAGGTGGGAAATGAGCTGTGCTGCACTGTAAACATTAGACCATAAATCTATAGGAACCAAGACCTTCTTACCTCCATTGCTCATGATACAACCTGCCATCGCACCTGCAAAATATCCCTGCTGTGGACTCTGTTACAGTGCTGAATCAAAAATTCCCCTTGTGGTCTTCAAAACCAGGTAACAACACTAGGGGTAAGCCACATTGTATTCGAATGACACCAAGACTGACGAATCTTCACTTATCTGAAGGACATAATGCTTATCATCATCATCATCATCATCAATTTTCAAATAAAGTTCTAAAACCAACCCATTTCAGAGATAAACATTAAGAAAAGAAAATTTGCTAGTATTATAATGCAGGGAGAAACATAATTTCCTGTGTTTAGTCAGGAAAAACTACTGAGTTTGCATTTTATTTTTTACTTCATATTATTTTAAGTCTTCACAGATTCTTTTGGATAAAGTTGGCTAAAAATTGTCTGGTGGTCACTAGAGAGTTAACTAATATTTCCCAGAGTTGGCAAACGTTCAGTCAAAAACCTGGCCAACTGCCTGTTGTTTACTGAAGCTCGGGAAGAAGCATCTGCAACATTACGAAAAGCATATTGTAAAAGGCAACACATGCAAATTAAACCTCTTGAGCTATGAGTAAATTGCTAGGAAAATTTATAACTCATTTAATAAAACTTGAAACAAATACATCGCCTTAGCTCTCGGGGAAAGCAAAATATTTCCCATGATTCCGCATTCAAAAAATTATCATCAAACCAGATCTCTACAATTTGACTATAAAATGCAATAGTGATATAAAACAAATCTCCTTCTCCCCAGCCCTTCTGTTCATGCCTTTAAGCAACTTTGTGAGTAATTTTTGTACTTTAAGTGATTCACGTGTCTTAGATACACCTTTTGTATTCACTCAATGTCCTTTTTCTCCAACTGTATGTGTCACTAGTAATGCTAGCATTTATTGAATTTGACTGTTATAAAGTAAAATGCCATCTTGCAGTTTCCCAAGAAGCAGGGGAGTTCATAAAAACAATAAGGTCCTTTTATTTCGCATTTCTGCAAACAGACCCAAGTAAATGAAAAAAGTAAGATTTTCCTAGATCCATGCATCTTTTAGCCTGTAACACACCCCATTCAGCCCACAATGTTTTGGCCAAGCCCAAGCTAGACAGGATGCACACAGGCTATTACAAGTACAATATACTTTATATTGTCTTGCAGATAAACCTGTTATCTAAGCCCACAACATGACTGTCACAAAATTCTCAATCTTCAGCCAGAAGAGTGCCAGAAAGCTCCAAGAAAGATAATTCCACCAAGAGACAAAGTAACTTCTACAACCCATTCCCATTACAGCTGAGGTGGGGAATCTTATGTCCTGTGTTGAAGCTATGGACAATGTCCATTTCAAACAAATGGCAAAAAGAAGTTTCTCAAGTTATTTCTGGGTAACACAACAACGTGTTTTGAATTTGTGGCCAGAGACACTTTTAAGACCTGCTCTGAATGAAAAATATGAATCTTCACTCCTTCAGCTAGCAGCATTCTTTAAAATATTCTGGAATCTACTGGCTTCTCCCCAGTATCTTCACTTCTCATTCCAAAAAGAGTAGGTAAATCTCTCTGAACTCCCAAAAAATCCTAGACTAACTGGTACTAGCTATCATCTAGAAGGTACCTCCCATCACAGAACCTGTCTCTACAGGATTCACATTTAATAATGACTGTGGGTAACAACAGCTCTCCTAATACATGACCCAGTTGGAAAATAGTTTGTCCACCTGGCAGAACATCACCCCTACAACCAACTTCCTTCTACACAACTTGTATTCAGAAGAGATTTTCTTGCAAGTACAACTTTTATCAATTCTCTGTTCAGAAAAAGTTGTATGCTGAGCAAGACTTCTTTGTTACGGTATGACCCTATTCAGGTTAAATAATTCATCTACACAATTATCCCACTTTCGAGCATTTGAAAAAACTCTCACACAAGCAATCACTACACATCAAAACAGCCCTTTCACCTCATGCAGAATCATGAAATAGTTTAGGATGGAGAAGACCTTAAAGATTATTCAGTTCCTGCCTCCCTGGCATGGGCAGGGGCACCTCCTACTGGATGAGGTTGCTCAAAGCCCCATCCAGCCTGGCTTTGAAGACCTCCAGGGATGGAGCAGCCACTATTTCTCTGGGCAACCTGGGCCAGTGCCTCCCCAACCTCACAGGAAAACATTTCTTCCTAAGATCTCATCCCAATCTCCCCTCTCCCAGCTGAAAACTGTTCCCCTTCACCCTATTCCTACATTCCCTGATCAAGAGCCCTTCCCCAGCTTTCCTGTTGGCCCCCAGTAAGTACTGGAAGCTGTTAAAAAGCCCTAAAACATAGATACTGCATATAGATGCTTGAAGCCAAACAAGCCTATAGCCCTCAGTATAGACAACACAGTAATAATGGAGTGCAAGTCGTGTTTCTTTGGCCTCAGGTATGGCTGTTTAACAGGCATGCACACCAGCTACTAGAAGATACTGATTTTTAAAGTTCAATAGGCAATTACTAAGTGTAAATGGGGGGAAAAAAATGGCCATAGTGCAACACTCAAGACCCTGGTTTTTTTCCTAAAAACAACTTGTACTCTATTTCATGCACAGGACCAACTTGGAGGAAAAAAACCAAAACACTTACTTTGATGTTTTCTACACTATTCTGTCTAGAAATTTTGCTGACATGGAAGCCCAATAGCCGTTTCTCCTTCCTCATGTATTTTATTTATTTACAACATAATTGATGTGTTTCACTTTCCAAGAACACATAAAGCTCTTGCAAGGAAAATATGACTCAGATTCTTTTTACCATTGCTCTCAGCACCTTGCTCGTCATTTAAGCCCTGGAGTTTGATGGGAAATTAGTCACTTAAAAGGAAATTTGGGGGGAAAAAAAAAACATTAGCAAAATATCATAAATACTGATCTGAAATTATGTGCAGACAACTTTCAATACCTTGATTTATGACTGAAAAAGATTATATTTATATCTGTAGGTATATCTACACCATTCCACATAACACAAAAATAAAAAGGTAAAATCTACAGGTAAACAGTTGCTTTTCTAACTTCTTACTGCACTTACTAAAATAAAAGCACAAAATCATTGTTTTAAACATAACATTCAATGCCCTTTTTACAATTCTCATATATTTTGCCATCAATCACAATCATCAAGATACGGTGACTGCTGTCTGCTGACTGACAACAGAAAGAGAAATCTAGAGGTGTGAGTGAAATGACAGAGCTGTCATAGCTGCCTCAAAAATTACTCTTCTGAAAGAATGAGAAAGAAAACTTTTGAAGGAAAAAATGCAGACAGCACTGATGTCCCTGTCAATATGTAAGGTAGGGGTTACTTAAAGAAAAAAGTTGTCCAAAACTTTGCCTTCTTCTTTTAACCAAACCTCATAATATTTTTAATAAGTTTTTTTTTTCCCCTCTTGAAACTGCCACAACAACTGATAAATCCCTGACCTGATCACAAAGAAATTACACCTCACATTAGCATCATGAAAGCTGACCACCTCACTAAAGCAGGAATTATGTGCTTTAAATCATCTGGCCAGCACTGGAACTAAAACACAGAAAGCAAAAAACTTAGTTCAATCCCATATTCTACGTTCAAAACATAAGTTATATGTTATGCAAATTAAAACAACACTCACAATTCCCTATTTCTTCTAAAAAAAATTTAAAAGAAGAACAAAACAGAAAAGCAAAATAAAACAAATAAAACCCAGAAGTAAATTAAGCTTTAATCGCCACATACTTTTATCCTACAATATCAAAGTCACGGTTAAATCCTGAATAAGACATACACGTCTGATTATTTCCCCTATAGAACCCTATAGAAACCCTACTTAAATGCCTTGCTTTGCTTTCTGCGTTATCATAATTTCTTAAAACATGAAAACAAACTAATGCCAATTTTCTTTACATCTGAAAAGGTGCACTAAACAATAAGCACACGTTGTGAACATCCTCTTCTGCACTACACTTTCAAAATTGTAACCCCATCAACTCAAGATTATTTGCACAATGGCTTTATTAACTTTTGTTTTGACCTACCAGTAAGGCAGATGAGATTTGCTCTGACGGCTTAGCTAAACTTTTGTTTCTTAGGCCAAGTGCCACTTCTCAGTGTCCTCTTCTCACTTCAAGTAGGAAGTGTAGGGTGGGGTCAGGAAGGCCAAGTGTAGCTGGAGCTGAACTTGTCAAGGGAAGTGAAGGCTAACAAGAAGGGCTTCTACAGGTACGTCAATCAGAAGAGGAAGGTTAAAGCAAGCATACCCCCACTGATGGATGAAAATGGTGACATCGTATCAAGAGATGAGAAGGTAGCTGAGGTACTCAATAAATTTTTGCCTCAGTCTTCACTGATAACCTGCTCTCTTCACCTCTTCTGGGTCAATGGACAACACAATGGGGTCAGGATGGTAAAGCCCCTCTCACAGTTGGGAAGGATCAGGTTTGTGACCACCTGAAGTTGAACATGTATAAGTCCATGGGACTTGATGGGATGCATTCCAGAGTCCTGAGGGAATTGGCCAATGTGGTTGCCAATCCACTCTCCATGATATCTGAAAAATCACGGCAGTCAGGAGAAGTCTCCAGTGACAGGAAGAAGGGTAACATTGTCCACATTCTCAAAAGGGTCAAAAAGATGACTGAGGGAACTTCTAACCTGTCAGCATCACCTCTGTGCCTGGGAAGATCATGGAACAGATCCTCCTAGAAACTATGCTAAAGCACATGGAGAACAGGGAGGTGAGTAGTGGCAGCCAGCACGGCTTCACCAGGGATAAGTCCTGTACAAATAACTTAGTGGCTTTCTATGATGTGCTAACCATAGCAGTGGACACCAGAAAACCAATAGATGTGATCTATCTGGACTTCTGTAAAGTCGTTGATATGGTCCCCCACAACATCCTCCTTTATAAATTGGAGAGATATGGATTCAATGGGTACATGGTACAGTGGATAAGAAACTGGTTGGATGGTCTTATTCAGAGTAGTGGTCAGCAGCTGAATGTCCAGATGGAGATCTGTCATGAGTGGTGTCCCTCAGGGGTCCATACTGGGACCAGTGCTGTTAAATATTTTCATGGAAAATCTAGACAGTGAGATCGAGTGCACCTGCAGCAGATTTGCAGATGACACCAAGCTGAGTGGAGTACTAGCTACACCAGAAGGATGGGATGTCATCCAGAGGGACCAGGACAAGCTAGAGATGTCAGTCTGTGTGAAACTCATGAGGTTCAACAAGGCCAAGTGCAAGGTCCTACACCTGGGTCAGGGCAACCTGCGGTTTTAATACAGGATGTGGATGACATGATGGAGAGCAGCCCTGCAGAGAAGAACTTGAGGGAACTGATCAATGCCAGCTCACGTCAAGCTTTTCAATGTGCACTCACAGCCCAGAAAGCCAACTGTTTTCCTGGGTTACATTAAAAGAAGCATGGCCAGCAGGTCAAGGGATGTGATTCTGCCCCTCTATTCCGTTCTTGTAAACCCTGCCAGGAGTAGGGTGTCCAGTTCTGGGATCCTCAACATAAGAAAGGTGTGGAGCTGTTGGAATGGGTCCAGAGGAAGGCTAGAAGAATCATCACGAGGGCTAAAGCACCTCCCATAGGACGACAGGCTGAGAGAGTTGGGATTGTTCAGCCTGGAGAAGAGAAGGCTCTGAGGAGACCTTATAGCAACTTTCCAGTACCTAAAGAGGGCTGCAAGAAAGCTAGGGAGGGACTTTTTACAAAGGTGTGTAGTGACGGGATTAGGGGGAATGGCCATAAGTTGGAAAGGGGAAGATTTAAACTAGAACTAAAGAGGGTGGTGAAGCCCTGGAACAGATTGCCCAGGGAAGTCGGGGCTACCCCATCGCTGGAGGTGTTCAAGGCCAGGTTGGGTGGGGCTCTGAGCAGCCTATCTAGCGCGAGTTGTCCCTGCCCATGGCAGGGCATTGGAATTAGATGATTGATGGGTGGCAGCATTTAATGAGCTGCCCAAGCACTGAGGCTGGGTGGAGTGGGGAAAGACTTAGCCATGGTCTTCAAGTATATAAAAGATTATAACCACTCGATTGTGTTATGCTAATGAGGAAGCTGAATGTTGGAGGCGGGGAAACATACGGTGGCAACATGGTTGTGTGGTTGGGCTGTGACCAATGAATGCTTGTTACTAGGGCAAAATCTACCAATCAATGTTTGGCGAGCTTGGGGTATAAAGGCAGCCAGTTAACCCAAAATAAACAGCTTCATTTGGATCATATTGATCGTTGTGTGTCATCCAATATCTTCCGTCATCACAGAACATCATTAAGGTCCCTTTCAATTCAAACCATTCTGTGATTCTATGATCAGACTTGATCTGGCTAAGAATCAGAATTTACATGACTGCTTTTTCACAGAATTAGCAGCAGAATTGATACTTAGTACTATTTTTTCACAAAGCACTACAGAGGCATAGATCTAGTCAGAACTCCAGTATAATATAGTATCAACACGAATGGCAATGCTCCCTGCCTGCATGTGAGAGTGTTGTCCAAAGTGCAAACAGAAGATCACAAAAATCATAAAATGGTGTGGGTTGAAAGGGACCTTTAAGATCATCCAGTTCCAGCCCCCTGCCATGGGCAGGAACACCTCCCACTGGATCAGGGTGCTCAAATGCTCTATCAGCCTGACCTTGAACACCTCTAGGGATGGGACAGACACAACCTCTCTGGGCAACCTGGGCCAGTGCCTCCCCATCCTCACAGGAAAACATTTCTTCCTAAGATCACATCTCAACCTCCCCTCTTTCAGCATCTATTACATGTCAGTACCACTTCCTGAAGTAATCCGCTTATTCCATAGTTCCAGTGAATCATAGAACCACAGAACAACCAGGTTGGAAGAGACCCACTGGATCATAGACTCCAACCATTCATATCAAACACTAAACCATGCCACTCAGCACCTTGTCTGCCCGTGCCTTAAACACCTCCAGGGAAGGTGAATCAACCACCTCCCTGGGCAGGCTCTGCCAGTGCCCAGTGACCCTTTCTGTGAAAAATTTCTTCCTAATGTCTAGCCTAAATCTCCCCTGGTGGAACTTGAGGCCATTTCCTCTTGTCCTGGCCAAATTATAATTGGAAAGTTCACAGAAATATCTTAAAAGTTACAGTTTTCTTGTATTTATGAAGAAATTACTACCATTTGTAATTGACTTCTTTTAAAAGGAGATGATGTTGAATGCTCCTCCAAACACAGGAGGCCTGATTGTAATTGTAGCCCATTATATTAAAACAACTCACCTCTTAGTACCTCATATTCCTGATTTTTAGATGGACATGGGCTTTCTTGTCAAGTGCACTGAGATGTGCTGACCACACAATTGTGCTGTACAACAAGGACGTTCTCCTTTTGTTGAGGTTGGCAACTGCAGTCAGTGCTAAGTTGTTTACTCTTGGTAATTTAATGCCACACAAGGAACATAGACTTAGGAAACTGCCCACTTGTCAAACACATACCGCATATCATCTCTCTAATTGCAGGAAAGGCACTGAGAACCAGCTGTGCAAACGTGTCTGATACCAAGTTAGAGAAGTTGAGCATAGTAAATCGAAGGCAAGTTCCAGTGTAAGGAACTTCCATAGGGTCTGGGATAGACATAAATGCCAGACTAGCAAACCACTTCACAGCATGTAAAATGCGTTTTTTGTTAGAATGACAAACTTTGACTACATTGCTGATTGATGTAATGCTTGGATTAGAAATACACAGCATGAAATTCCATTTCCAGGGAGGAAAGGGAAGTTCTTGATGAGACCAGTGAGAGAGCGATAAAAGCTTCACTCAAAGCCTCCATTTTAGTATCAGATTGTGGGAAACTTCCATTTAAACAGCCCAAGGACGCCCATTAGCCATCAATCTACAAGCACTAAATAAACCCTTAATACCTCTAAGAGAGACTACAACGTAATCATCAAACCAGTGCTCTGACATAGATGCTGGTGAAGATCAGAGAAAATTTGTAGATAGGAGAAATTTCTTCTAAAGGGACTCAAAGCAGCTCTACAATGGAACTGTGCCCTTTCCCACTTCCACCCTTAACTTCAAACATAGCTGCCAACACTATACATGTGATAAAGAAAACATATCCGACCTCACTAAAATGAAAAAAATGTCAAAAACATAGGAGAGGCAGTAAACTTTTTTTGTCTGGCCTCCCAGAGAAGTCACGGATGCCCCATCCCTAGATATGCTCAAGTTTTTAACTATCATATAGCACATCTGTGGCATTTTCCAGCCTAACTGTGAAGAAAACTTTGATTTACTTGCACAGCATATTTTTCAGATGACTAAACAATACAGGGGTTTAGTACTTCCTTGCTTGATATCCTTCTCTCTCCTTGGGGAAGCCTTTAGAGCAGATTCTCTCCAATATACACTTCTGTGTGCTAATACACAATTAAAATAATGCCTATTTCCTTTTGTATTTGCAGATATATTTTGCTGTTTGACATAC
>WAAB01004750.1:15316-47816 GCA_013389865.1 Piaya cayana | reverse complement strand
TCCCTCTCAGGATAAAGCACAAAATATCCAAGTGATTTGCCCAAATTTCCTATACACTTAATGGCCACAGCTTCTGCCACAGACACAAGGGAGAGAATCAAGAGATTTAAGCTTCAAGAAGCCTAATGTCCACCGACATAAAGAGAATACAGAGAAACCATCTGACTTATAGAGACACCAAGCCTGGACTGAACATTTGTCTCTCTCTCTCTAATGCCTCAACTAACAGTGACTACAATAAAGATCTATACACACTCATACCACAACATCTCCTCTGAAGGATTGTTTTCTCGGATCTCCAGTTAATTAAAGAATACTGCTGTTTTTTTAATACTATGGTATGCAATTTTGATATTGGTGCTTAACTAAGGGGTTCTTTATCTGGGAGAGCAGGGATAGGACAAGGGGGAATGGTCTTAAGCTGAGAGACGGAAGATTTGCATTAGATATTAGATAGAAATTTCTTAAAATGAGGGTGACGGGGCACTGGAACCAGTTGCCCAGAGAAGTTGTGGCTGCTCCATCCCTGGAGGTGTTCAAGACCAGGTTGGATAGGGCTTGGGGCAACCTGATCCAGTGGGAGATGTCTCTTGCCATGGCAGGGGGTGGAACTGGATAGGCTTTAAGGTCCCTTCCAATCCAACCCATCCCATGACTCTGAGATACTTACGTAATTGCCATTGTTCATTCAAAGGACAGTTGATAGGCAGGAAAGACATCTCAAAAAGTAGAAAGAAACACAATAGACAGAGATAACAAAGACAGAACACAGATTCAGTGAAGTATTGCAAGTGTAGGTGATAAGAAAATAAAAATTATTGTTGCTCAACCATGACATATCAAAGTGGTTCATACTCTCTTCAAAGAAAAAGGAAACCAAGTAAACATTGGATATAGGCAAGTCAGGTGAAAACCGATTCTAACTCCTACCTCTCATCACTGAAAGTCAGCCATGTCCAAGATTACTGTTTATACGCACCACTATGCATTTTAATACAGTTACATATACACACTCATGAAGAAGAGTAAATGTTTTTAAGGGCAACTGTTTTTACCATGTTACCTGCAAATGAATCCTATCAATTATTTTCCTATTAATTAGTACATTTAAATATTAAACAAACGAAATTGCAAATGTAGACCCCTGCCTTGAGCAAACACAGCCTTTCAAAGAGATTTTCTTAATGTATTGACTGATATTACAGATCCATCACTGAGCATGCATGTATGTCTACTTTACATTCCTTTGCAGCAGACATTGCAGTAGTCTCATGGGAACCATTACAACATGTGCTGCCAAATGCATATTAGCTTTAGGTGACATATAATTGTTTGAGTTTCAACATGACAAAAAAAAATTAGCTCAAAAATATTTTCCGTTTAAGCCATGTGTTAAAAATAGGGTACGTGAGCTACACATACAAACACACTTAGAGCCCTTGCATACAACTGTGTGATCCATTCTGTGTGAAACAGGAGGAGGACAAATCCTGGCCTCAGAGAAGGGGGGGAAAGGCATTTAAATGGAAGGGCAGGGGAAATCTGTTTGACTATTTGCACGGCAAGACCTTGACTTCCTTAAATTCACAGGATTCCTTCAGGCTCTTCACCCAATGGTTTTATTGACCATTCCTAGATTAATCAACAGAAAAATAGAACTTTGGACTACATTTGAAGGCTCTGACAGCACTGAAATATCTAGCACCCCATTTTGTCTTCTGAGCACAATTCTTGAAGCTATAATCAACTATTTATTTCCAGAATGAAGTTCTCCGCTACAAGAACAAGGAGTCTTTGGCTCATCCCTATCTGTTGTGACAAAGCTTTCCAAAGGCAGATATGTTCTACCCATAAGCAAGAACTCCTGCTGTCATCCAGCTAAATGTTTACATCAAGAAATGCAATTCTTAAAGTTTTCCTCAGAAAAAAATATAAAAAAAAGAAAGTGGGAGAAACAGAAGACAAAACCCCCCAACTTTAATCAACAAACCCAGAATAAAAGCAACTAGACTTAGCAAGATTTTTATGCAGCAAACTCCTTCAATAATGCTTCCTACTCAAAAATGAAGGAAGCAGTAGAAGCAATGGAAAAAATTCTCTCTTGTTCATTTTCAGCTATTGACGCCATTTTCCCTTTACCCTGTCTGCAAACCTGTCAGCCTCCCAAGCTCTGAGTGTTGGCCACCCTTTCTCTGCTGGCTCTTCCCTCTGACCATAATGGACAGTTCCACCCTGAATATCCCAAAAGACAAAGATGTGCCTGGAAGTGGGAGAGGTCAAACACGAGTACAGCTATTTATTAGATATACTGCAACCAGATGGAAGTAACTCATCCATCAAGGAGCTCATGATCCTCATCACATTAGCTTCTTTTAAAAAGCCTCCTGCTCCTTCTCCAATCCCTACGGTTCAGCTTCCTTTCTACTGTGTACTTTTAAAAATGAACCCTCTCTACCACCATCGCCACTTTCTCCTTAAATCATTGCTACCTATCACTCCATGATTATTTTTAAACTTTTACTTTTATCAATACTCATCCTGTAGCTCAGGGAGATATTAAAAGCACACCAGGGCAAGGAAGGGCGTTTCTGACACTTGCTCCCTCATTCATCAGCCCCTCATAGGCCTGTTGGTGACAATGAAAAGATTTCACAATACCATGCAGCAGAAACTCATTCTCCCACTCATCCATCATGCTCAACGTAGCAGCCGTTCTACTGACCTAATCTGTAATGCCTCGATGCTCACTGGAGATTTCTTAAAGGCATCCTTCATTGTTGTTAGTTATAACAAATAAGCCTGTGCTATTAGACAAGGAGACTAAATGGTGCAAGAATTAATGCAATATTGTTTTGCCACCAAGTACTGAGTTCAAAAAGTGCAAAGATGTCTTTTAATCTGAATTTTGTCTAAGATCATACCAAAAGGAGATCAAAAGGTTTTAAACCTACTTCTGGGTGTATATAAGCATGAAAGGACCAAGCGTGAGTCTCTGTCACTTAATCCTCATTTTTTGACAGTTACAGGCTCAAGAGGTGCCAGATATTCCACATCAAACTGAAAACCACATTTGAGTCTGTTCTTCAAAGAACAACAGTCACAAGTATGGAAGCCATAGCAGAGAATATTGATGGAACATACCTTATCTAAAGAGAGTAACCAGCACCTGCATGAACAGTTGATAGAGAAGTACAGGACACAATGAAAAATGTAGGATACATTTTCCAAGAAGGGATGCAAGAGAGACAACTAGATGTATGATTTTATCACGTTGACACAGTCATAAAAGAATGACAACACAAATAGCAACTGATGAACATAAGTAAAGAGCAACCAATGATGAGTGAAACAGTGATTCGCTAAGAGTTCAAAATTTATTGTCATTTCACTTAACTGAATTAACAATTTTTTTTTGATGGCACAATGGATCATCCATTCACAACTAAGCAAACCTAAGAGAGCAGTGTCTTTTGCAAACTGGAACACTATTTGTCTCAGATATAATGCAAGGCTTACAAATAACTACAAAAAACATTTAATTTATTATTTAATCACAGTTATAAACACATAGGCAAATACTAATTTGTTACCCTGTCAGCTTCTTTCAGCTCTCTACCTGCTGTGAAGATTGTTTAGCTGCCACAAAGATAAAAACCTCTCTCTAGCAATCAGATTGTGGTTTGCATTACAATCTGAGACCAAGAGACCATGGTCATTTCAAGAAACCAAACCCAGACTGAAGGAACAAACCTGTGACCTGCGTAAATTATTAGCACAGTAAGCAAAATTGTCTACCAATAGAAGATTTAGCTGTGTTTTTCACACAGGAAACCGAGGCAGGAGGAAGATCACAAGCAAGCCTCACAGTGACAGAAACTGACCCCAGGATAAATTTTTTGACAGTCTTAGTAAGCAAGAGTCCCTCTTGCTACCTTAATCCTTACATACTAAGTAGAAAATATCAGTCCTGCATAAAAGGATTGGTTAGTCACAATCCTCAAATGTGAAGTAATAAATACAACTGTCATGCTTCATGCTTGTAATATGTTTACAGTGTGCTTTATGCAGCATATAGAGAACAAAGACTACATACAAGAATTTTTTGAAAAGCATTGAGTGCGTCCATTTCTCCCACCAGACCTCCAAGAACATTCATAGCCACATTTGCCATGCTGTTCCCATTTCTTTCCAGCCAACAAACTCTAATGTCCAGTCATCACCTCCAGCTATCTCCTAATAGCAAGCCACTGAAACGTCTGTGAGCAGAATACATATCAAATCTCTCCCATCCTATTACGAGTATGTTTTATGCAAATTCAGAATCTACCTAACCTAAAACTTTCACAGAAATGAGGACTGCAACATAATTTCCGACAACAGTAAAGGAATCTACCTTTAAAGAGACAGAGAGCTCCTTTCATAAATAACAGATTTATAGTGCATTCTATTGAATGCACTTCCCAGGATTATGTTAGCGTGCTATGTAATATCTTTAGCTGTACTTACTTTTCCGTAAGTAATTTGGTTTGCCTACCCAGTTGGAGAGAGGAAAAAAAATGGGGGGGAAAAGATTGCAAGTTTTTTTACCAAAATCCATTTAATAGTAAAATAAGGAGGGACTTAAGAAGGATTTGAGGTAACCAAACTCCCTGCAGAATATCAGTCTGAGAAAATATTACTTTTAGGTGGTGTATGTTAATCACTGATCCCTGGAAATCTCATCTGAAACATGTCTAATCAGTAATAACCAGACTGCCATACTTTGAGATGACTACATTTCCCAGAATAGCTAAGACTGTTCCAGAGAGCAAGATTCATTGTACCTGTCCTGAACAATTAAGGTCAGGATTCTCCAACATTCAGGTTAGACCTGCTTCTCTCTCATGTGTCAAGGCTCTAGCACAAAGCTCCTCTGCATCTTGCAAGCAAAAGGAGCAATTCTGAAGACACCCGCCCCCGCCTCTTAATAGTTGGAGCTCAGTAGGAGACCAATCCACAGACAATTTTCCTGTCCTAACTTGATGAGCTTAAAATTTTATTAGAAGAAAGTAATATTACAGCTCAAATGAACTGATAGATGAGAAAAAGCCACTGCAACAAAGGCATACACACCGACCTATAATTTGAACATCACAAATGGTAATTAAAATGTAAAATCTCCAATATAGTGAACACATGGCTAATTTAACATGCTTATAAAACATGCAGGTTTTTTCTTACATGATCTTTGATAAATTAAGGTATATTGACAATTGTATTCATAATACTGTAGGGTTTTTAAATGTAGGTGCTTGGACAGGAGGGGCACAGACTGTCTACAGGGAGGATGGCACAGGGTTCTACATAGGGGGAAGTCAGAAGGAGACTTTTTATAACCGTAAAAAGCAAACCTATACTTCAGAAAGTGTTCTTTAATACACAGATGCAATAAGGTTGAAAGTCTCTGACCTAAGACAAGCTATTATTGCTCACTGTTCCCTAAACCCCACTGCTGGGCTTTGGGCTTCTTTATTTATTTATTTATCAGTCTTCCACTTCCCTAAATACAGCTGCAGACCATCATATCTTTCCTCTTAATGTCTCTTCTACATTTTGAGGAATGACAGCTTAGGAAAATGGGTTTCAGTTTTGAACCTGTTTTTTTATTTTATTAAAAATTAATCACATATGTAAATACTAAAAGTATGTATTAAATACAAGTAGTACTTCTTAAATACCAGTATTTTCATTAAGCAGTTTAGAGATTAAATACAAAAAGGTAGAACAATTTATTCAAAGAAATTAAGTTACAATAATTAACTGTATTTATATAATTATGGTGTGCACTACATCCCAAAGCACTCTCAGAAAATACACATCTGCAAAGTATCACTGATACATAAAACTCCACACACTAGGACTACTTGATTTTTTTCCAGATAAATAAAATCCCTTTAGACAGAAATGAAAGAGCATGGACAGGTAGGGAAGTACATTTTGTGCCTAGATAGGTAAAATGAGCATGAAACATTCTCAAGACTTTTAATACAGTATTCTGATCAACAGAGAAAAAACAAGCATGCTTTTCATGGAAGAGCAGATGATGATATGGAGCGCAAACTTATTTACAACTGTCCACAACAGGGATCAAGATGCCATTTAATGTCTTCAGAAAGGTTTGGTAAGATTGTTATCTTACAATACACAATTTTTTATCTGAAAATGTTGCTCCTCACATTTCCTAATCACAATCTACAGCTAACTCCTTTTTCTGTAAAGTCAGGATTCTTAAATACCATGAACCAAATGCCAAGCTATAATAACAATTATTAATATTTTTAGTTATTTTAAAAGAATTTAAACATTTTTCTTCTATAAATTTACAAGAAAACCCATTATTTTGTGACCATGGAGGACTAAAAGCTAAGAACCTTCCTTTACTAAAGTCCTAATGCAGGAACTATCAGAGATTATAATGGGGGTGAATTAAGGAGCTCGTTTTCAAATGTAGCTTGGCAAAACCAATGGAAAACAAGAACATTCAAAGTCTTCCAGAGCAGCATCAGCCCCCAAACAAGGAAAACTACAGGAAGAAATGCAGGAATACCTTGTGTCACTGGGAACACTTCCCTCTGAATTGCATTATAAATTGTTTGGATTTGTGAGGCCAACTGGAATAGTGCGACAAACTGCCTGAGACAGCTTAGAAAATCCCACCCACAGTTCACACTACTATCACATTAGCAAGAAAAAACAAGACACTGCAGAGGAGTTGGTACCACTCTATTCAAACTGTAGCACGCCTTAAGCTGTACCACTGTCCGAGATGAAGTGTACAGATTCAAATTTGTGCGTAAGGAGATTTTTTTATTAGTTTCACATGGACAAAATGCAGTGCTTATCCTAAAAAAAAAAAAAAGAGAGATAAGGTCCATCAAACACTAATAGCATCGTCTTTTATGGTATAGCCTACATATAAAACTTGAAATCTAAGTCCCCAATCAGTAAAACAAACAAACAGCTGCAATAAAGCCACTTGCTGCAGAAGTAATCCCAAGCTCCAACCCAGGTTGTTACAATACAAAGCATAAAGATGCTATTGGAAAACAAGTATTATCATGTCCAGGTACTCCACTGAATGTGTCTGCCAGTCAAATATTTGCTGGGCATTCCTTTTTAATCTGACCTTAAAAAAAAATGGAGAAAGCTATTTCAGAATTTTTCTTCAACACTTATCTCAAAAATGGTCCATTTGATTCGTGAACATCTCTAATGTATATCATCAGTGACTGAAGGAGTTTTTTTTATATGATTTTTGACAATTTAACAAGTCCTCCTGACAAATTAAATGGTTGTGTTGACAACTTAACTGTACTGCCAATCAATATTTTCAATTACTTTCATTGTCATTCAGAAAAAATACAACACGAGGTCATACAGTGGTAAAGCCAAGTAAAGAAAATAAGATGATGCAGAGCCAGGGTTGGGGGGAAAGGGGGCAGTGGGAGGGTATCGAAACTTTGTGGCACAACATGCAATTTCAACATTCTTTGTTTTTCAGGGGAAAGGTTAGGTGGTTCAGAATAACACCTTGGTGACACCTCACTGAGAACACAACACAGCTTCTTTTCTTCCCATAAGATATTTAAAAAGTCATTAAACTTGAGCTGCTGCCACACAGCACTTGTAAGAAATCATCCTCTTTATTCCATCACTTCATATCATAACCTTCATGTTCTTAACTACTAAACCAGTCCTATACAAACAAGTCCCATAAATGCAGTTCAACAGAGTTACAGGTCAATTGCAGAACTTGAAGTCAAACTCAGTTCAGAGTCCTGGCTGACCTGGCTCTTTGGTGAAGAAAAAGCTGCATCTCAAACATGTAAACCACATTGAGGAAACTCTTCCTGCACATTGAAGTACAAACCCAAACTCCTTTGCTGGGAAATGAATACATTGTGGCAACCAGATTACAGAAAACCTGCAAAATAATTTACGCTGATTAAATGACAAAAAAATCAAATTCCTTTGTAACCATTATGTTTTCTGGTTCCCCAGTTTATGGTAGCAAAAGGAAACTTGCTCACACACATAAAGGGAACCTAAGCTTTCAGTGTGCTGTGCAGCCAAGGCTCCAACGGATGGAAGGCAGCAGCCAGTGGAAAGGGAACAGGCACATGAACAGCCCAAAACAAGTAGAAAAGGATAGAGATTTAGAAGTATGTGCAGCAAATGCAGCTTTCAGAGGCAAAACAAAAAAAGCATGTCAGGACACATGCTGGAAACCTGAGAAATAATGAAGGTATCACAATAAGAACATATATGTTTGGAGGTCATCTTATAAAGAAAAGTGAAAGGGAAAAAAGATGTGAAGTCTAATTTTCACTTATTCTGAGCATAAAACTTTCAAAGGGGACCACTCCAAAATCAACAGTCATTTTAAAAGCAAAGTATTACGTGTATTATGTATATTACATACATTGTAGGAGAGCAGGCAACCCCCTCTGCATAAGCTTAATATTGTCCTACCATTATCAGAATTCCTCTATTGAAAAAAGAGGTCCAATAAAGATATTTAGTAGTATCTGTCATAACTCCTCCTTGCTTTAACCATTCCAGAAGTCCAGGACTTTTAAAAATGTTACCCATAAGACAAGTAAAGTAATATCACTGGTCACTCCTTTTATAGATTTCACTCTTCTGCTATTAAAAACTGATTTATTTTTCACTGTCATATGGGGGAGGAAGAGTGGGAGAAGCTTTTCAGTCAATTCTGTATTTCACAGTCCAGACCTAAGAAATAAGCATGGGAAGACATGAAGGATGCTTTTATCCTCCCAAAGACATCAGAGAAAAGGCATATTCATACAGTGAATAAATATTGCAGACAATTCTAGTATTCTTGGAAAAAAACCCAGTCAAGTCTTTGCCCACAAAAGACTGAAAATTAAGAAATAAATCACAAAATACTGGCACCGGCCATAATTGATGGTAACTTTTTAATTCAGTTCTAGCATTTTAAGTGAATTTTAAAATCTCTCCTGCATCAAACTCATTATTTACTGCTTGATGTTAAGTTTTTTCCTATTCCATTTTCTGTCATGTGTTTTAATACTTGCAACTTTATATTTAACAAGTTACCTATGTGCGTAGGAAATGCTTTAATTTAGCAAAGGCGAACAATCACTGGCTCCTCCCATTCTTTTGACAACAGTTAAAAAACCATAAGTGCTATGATTAAAAATGTATATATTATACTACATCATGAAGCCTTCATCATCCTAAGATGCATTGTTTCTATTCAGGTCAATAAGCTCCCCAAGCTACTGATATACTTTGTGCAACTAAACGTAAGATTTGTCTTACGAAGCAGCAGCCTGCAGAAGTTTATGTGAAAATCCTGGCTTCTTGAGGCACATTCCATTGCTTGTGTTGCTGCAAAACCAATGGATTCTGCACAGTTCTGTTAACCATCAGCAATTATCTTCCTGTCAAAGCTAAAGGTAACAAATTTCCCCATATCCAGCAAGGCTATATCATCAGCCGGACACCAGCATCATTTGATGGAAACTAAATCACGACACCAGCCAACTGCTCTGACAGACAAATGTGCTGCCTCCAAAAATCTAGGCCTATCACTCAGAAGCGGAAAAAGGTTCTCTCAGCCGGTCTTTTTGAAAAGAGATTAAATGTTGTAGATTCTCTAAGTACAGTACCAAGCAAATCCTAAATATGAGAATTATTAATGGACTTTACTACTGGTCTTTTTAATCTCTCGCCAGCACGCGCTCATCTATTTTATCTTGGTCTGTCTTGTTTCCTGATGGACATAAAAGGCAGGAACCATGCATTATCCCAGCCTTAATCAAAGACAGCGGCTCTACCTATCACATGGATAACATTTTAGCACTAGCTGTTCTTTTATAATGAAGACTATGTAATAAAAGATACCTCTAATATGTCCTGTCCTCATGCTTAACAATAACATTCATTTCTTGATAGGTTACATAATGGGGATATCAGTTCTTAACCTACTCAGTTACAAAGTACTGCATTATCACAATGCAATAGCTATTTGGCTGGAATTTCCTGATAATCTGTGGCTGGAATGCACACTTTTTTTTCTTCTCAAAGGGATATAGAGTACAGTAGGTCAGTCAATAACTGCATAACTACCATTTGAGTATGGCTATCTTTAACCCATGTAATACCTAAGGTATAACAAATGTGCTGCTTCGTAAAGTGGCACTATAAATTGTTAAATACAAATAAAAACAACTTTCATTGACAAGTCAGTGAGATATTTTCCTTAGAAGATCTGTTGTCACATTAAATGAAATCATAGGCACAATTTATCTGCTGGAAGTTCCAGGGGAAAGACAATGAGGGGGACCTGATGTCTGAGCGGATTGATAATAACAGAAAGTGCCTTTCACCCCTAGGTCACCAGTTCAAACATGGGCCAAGCAAGCTGTGACTTAAAGTTGTTCCTGTCTGACAGCTGTTTGATGACCTCTGTGAAATGAGCAGAATTAGACCAGGATCTGTCAGGGAGATGTCCACTCCACATGGGACACATAGCTGTCACAGACATCAATCATTATCCTTGTTGGAAGCATATGAGGAGCTTCCAGAAGCTTGAGGAACTGTATGGACATGCTTCCCAGAGGCACTGACTCAAACAGGGGCTGCTATCCATACACAGCCTAGTTCGTGAAAGACCTGCACACACATCCTACATTTCATAAGGCTGTAAGTTTCAGCCCAGTGAGACAGCTTTCCAGCAAAGCAAATGTTTCCCTAACTTCAACTATAACCAGCCACCACCTCCCTCCCAAATACCCCAGGAAAACTGCTAATTAAATTTTAAACTCCAGATTGTATTTACAAGTATTTATAATTCACACAGAGAAGAGAGAACATATAAGCAGAAAGTTCAGTTTAAAAGACTTTCCTACCTTTTTATTTTAAATTTTCAAGCACTCTGCCAAATTGCCAGATTGTATATAAAACAGAAACACAGAGGGAACAAGGCCAAGAACTGGAGTTAAGTAAGAAATAGTGCACTAAAGAGATGCAAAAGAGCATCTCAACTGTTTCATGCCAATACTTTCTATTCTAAATATAAGACAAAGCTGGGCATTCTTCTCTTTGGAAGCTCAATGGGAGTTCTACAGACAGCTTAAACATAGGTCAAATATTGAAACCAAAGTATGGGATGGTATAACCCAAGGAAAGACATCCCTTAACCTTTTCCTTTCCTTTTTGATATCTTTCATATAAAGAGGGAAAAGTATTGTCCATTCTAAAATGGAGAGCACACCAAATGTGGATATAGCAGCATGAAAGTTTCCAGAACAATCGGCAAGTTTAGAGATCATGGGATAAAGAAAGTACCAAACACCTTCCAAAGCCCAGGAACCAAAAAAAGATCCTCATAATGAAGCTTTATGCAGGCTTCAGATTAACTAAAACATGAAGCAAACGTGAGAGGTACCAGGCATTTACTCAAAGTTCTTAATGATTTAAACAGAGCATTATATAAGTAACCTCTGATAGTCTATAAACTCATGTTGCCATACAAATTTAGAAAGAGAAAACCTAGAAGCCATTTATCCATAGATATTAGGTGTTTAACAGCTATTATTCTATTATTCATAGAAACATAGAATGGTTTGGGTTGGAAGGAACCTCAAAGCCCATCCAGTTCCAACTCCCTGCCATACGCAGGGACATCTCCCAGTGGATCAGGTTGCTCTAAGCCCCATCCAGCCTGGCCTTGAACCCCTCCAGTGATGGGGCAGCCACAGCTTCTCTGGGCAAACTATGTCAATGACTCACCACCCTCGCAGTAACAAATTTCCTCCTAAGATTTTGTCTCAAGATTCCTTCTTTCAGCTGGAAGCCATTCCCCTCATCCTATTCTGGCATTTCCCTATCAAGAGCTCCTCTGCAGCTATCCTGTAGCCCCTTTCAATACTGTGAAGGTGCTCTAAGGTCTCCCTGGGGACTTTTATTTTATTATTAAAGTATTTATATAAAAGCAAATGCTAACCTGGATAACAGATGAAGATTCTTACCTTTACTGTACTTTTAACTTCTGTTCAATACCTGAATTACCTAAAAAACCAGGCTCCTCTTATTTATTTTACATCAAAATGACACTTGTGAAACACTACCATTTAATTAGCATGCTTTATAACATAGAACAAAAAGTATTTAAACAAAATACATAACTAAAGCCCATGTCATGCTGAATCATCTTCATTTATAACACAATACGCCAGTACCATGACACTTGCTACAGGCTCTAAGTACTACCGAGGGAGGACATATTTACACACCAGCAGGAATTCTCATCCAAGAGTGCTTCAAACCTGATCTGTCCACATTTGTCACAACCAGTCCCATTAACAGGCTTGCCACTACACTTTTTCTGAAAGGGCCCATACACTCACTTCTAAGCAGATGGTACTTTCCATCCTCTATTGATTAGTGCATGTGTAGCAGGGTGGGGACAAGAGCAAAAAGGAAATAAAATCAGATTACCAAAATTTTCAGTCTGTCACAGCACGTCAGCTAAAATATGCTTTTTTCCTTTACAAATTAATATTTCTGTTACAATCCATTGAAGGAACTTTATAATGCCAATAACACCCAAGAAATCAGTCACTACTGTAGTTAATGACTGGTTTGGTAGATTGTTAACTGCCCTTAACTTCCCATGAGTGGTTAACTAACAAACCAATCATTACCTTCTTCATGGGGATTAGAGGTTAAACAAACTTGATTACAAGCTATAAATGTGAGTAATTTGAAATGTTATTGGTTATTACAAAAATATATGGTAATAATTTCCTCCTTAATGAAAGAGCATGTTTTTAGTGGTCCCTAGCTTCTTGTTGAGGCTTATGAAAAGAGATCAGTGTATAATTAACAGCTACACTCTTGTGATGGCTATCTGGGGTGAGGTGGCAAAAATGAATCTTCACCACTTATCAGTGTCATAAAAATATAAAGATATCATACTCACTGCACAATAAATGCAGAGTTTATTCTTAATTTGCAGTTCTAACTGCTTGTGGCTGATAGACATTCTGCATGGACATATATAGGTGGAGAAGGGTTAATACTTTGCTTGAGTTGTGGGAAAAAAATCACTAGTCTCCAGGATTCAAATAGATACAATTAGTCCAGAAGTGTCTTTCCAGTGTTGCAGTATAGTTACTTACAGGAAACAACAATAAACTTCTGCTTTCAAGAGAAATTTCACATTGTAAAATGTATGATTAAAACACAGAAAAATAATAAGCATGTTCAATACAAACATTAATACTTCAAATAATGAAGTGGTTAGCCTAAAAATCGTTGAAGCATTAATGTTGGAAAAGAGCTCCAAGATGAACCAGTTGAACCATCAGCCAAACACCAACATGCCTATTAAATCATGCCCTTAAGTGCCACAGCTACATGCTTTCTGAACACCTTCAGGAAACCTGTAAAGTTTCCAACACTGCTGCATCTTCAGAACAGTTATTTTACAACAAAGTAACTCACAATATATTACTGTGCTGTTTATATTTCAGTGCCACATCTTGTATTCTTTTCTCCCTGTTTCAGCTCTTTGTCTCAAAATTTGAAGACATGCCCTACACACAAACAAAACAAATACATGAAAAAAAACAAAGTTGTGTTGCTGGGTCATGTGAAAGTTATTTTCAAAAAGCACAGTAAAGAAATGCACTGAGTACATTGACTATTTCACAAAATTTTACTAACTAGCCTTGTCCATATCTAACTCTACAGACATCTCTGGATAGAGCATGACCAAGTCAAAGTCAATAGCTCCGTTCTTGTCAAAAAAGGCAGCAGAGTCCATGTACAAAAATGAAAAAGGCAGCTAAACACACTTAGGAGCCCAGAGTGACCCATAGCTTCTATTCCAGCAAGACAACAGGTCAGATGGTGGGAAGCACACAATACTGCTTCTTCTTTCCACCTTCCATTAGTAAGTTTGTTCTTGCAAGCAAAAGAATGGAAAATTTCAGTCATAGTTGATCTGCATCAATGGAAGAAACACATTTGTTTTCCTACTACTGCACAGAGTATAAGAGGACTATTTGAATCTGCACAAAAGGATAACTTTGGTGGCCAGTTTGTATTTCTTAGCATTATTCAGACTTCTGGACTTCTGGAAAGAGTGACATTATTCAGGAGCCAGAGTCCAGACAGAGTAGACATTTAAAGCTTCCCAGAGCATTATAAGGCACCAAGAAATATGAATTAATAAGTATATAGATATTGAATGAAGTGGCAAAAAAAATTACTGTGAAATAGGCAGAACCGATCTCCAAGATCTTATTAAAGATCTTCAACAGCTCCTTGCATTAAACCTCAAGTACTTTTTTGTGGTACTTAGAAAATACAGCGTAGTGGGACAATGGCTAGGGTAAGTGAACATAGAAAATTCTAAATCAAAAGAAAGGCTCACAAACCTCAGCTTAACGGTAGATGATAAAATACATATCCTATTATGAAAATCTTAAAGTAGATTGAGGAAAAAACCTCACAAAACACTGAAGGACTGTTTGTCATCACAGTTATTTGTGTTCTTCGGAATTCAATACAAAATTGAAGTTACTGAGGGAACTGCTGCTGGCACGTCGGTCTTGGAGGATCACAGATTTTGAATGTCTAAACATACACAATCAAATCATATTATAGAGAGAAGGAATAAAACATACACAGTTTATTCAAAGAGTAGCACTCACAAAGAAAAAATTTCATCAATGCATTTAATTTCATGATTGCTTTCCTCATTAAAAATCTCTTGTAACACTGGGAAATTATCTCTAGCTGAAAACTGACCATTACTACAGTCACCTTTCCTCAAGACCCCACTTTGTTTAATATTGTATAAAAACGTATTTAAGGATATTGTAAGCAGGGCAGAACTTCCAATGTATGTCTGAGCTCCAGGAAAACATGATTTCAGTAATGTTCCTTGGAACCCTATTGAAAAAAGGCTGGTGCTTTCTGCCCTCCAATTAACATGTTTTCAACACATAGGGTTCAGCTTTATGTGCACCATACTAATACACACTAAATACCACAAAGTATCGCATATACAGGCCACGAGCTTCACAGCTCCATTGCAGCAATAATGTTCACCATTTCTATATTATAATTACTATACAATAAAGACATGAATTTCTCATTATGCTATCTGTGCAGATATGATAGCATTTATACAGATTCCATCAACCAACTAGCTTTAAATCACTGGAACTGCTGCTGGCTTGTGATTAGTTCACAAAGAATTGTGCTACAAAATGCCTGGTGCTAGTTCTCATCTTCTGAAGGAAAATGCTTCAAAACACAATGCCTTCAACATCATCATGTTCTAAACCAGCATGGAAACCTTAGTCAGGCTCATGTGCAACCTTTTTAAACCAGACATCAGGTGCTAGGAACCCTCATATCCAGCCTACTCAATCCAACTGGGGTCCCCCCAATATACACATACACAGAGTCCATTTAGCTCCCCTTAACTGGCTGCTAACCTCACACAGTAACAATGTCCTGCAAAGAAAGAAAACAAAGCCCAAATCGTGAACACTTACATGATATCCCTTAATAGAAACATCAAATGGTTTGGGTTGGAGGAGAAGTTAAAGTCCATCCAGTTCCAAGTTCCTTGCCATGGGCAGGGACATCTCCCACTGGATCAGGTTGCTCCAAGCCCCATCTACCTGGCCTTGAGCACCTCCAGGGATGGGGCAGCCTCAACTGCTCTGGGCAACTTGGGCTAGTGCTGTCCTGACACTCACTGAACTGATTCCATTGGGAATCTGTAAACTAGGCAGTACAGCCAACACATGATGAGAGTTCAAAAGCAAGCGTAAAAGGAATAGAAGAGGTAACATGAGAGAAGATATAGGTAAAACTAGTAGGAATGGAGAAAGAGACCATTTCTCTGGATTAAAGGGACCAGTCTTGAGTAAAGACAGTGCCTGCCAGAAGGTCTGTCACACTGCAGGTTATTCTCCAAAGGATACATTGAGGTAGTAGTTACCTCAAGGTCAACGCCTACCATCAAGCAACAAAGCAGAAGCAATTATATATGTTAACACACTGCTCTTCTATATTACCAGGCTTCCCTTGTCACAGAGTATAGCAGAGATTCTCAGTAAATTGTCTATAAAGCTCCTATTGGCCTTGAAGTCATCAATAACCACAGATACCACAGAAGACACAAGCATGCTCCACTGGATAGAGAGCAGAACTACAAGACAGCAGAACGATCTCTTCCCATGTCTCCTGCTGACCTCCAACTCCCCCTTTCTCTGACCCCAGCACTGATATGCCTGCAGCTCATCAGAATAGGGAGTTGTCACGATGCTACACCACTCATTTGAACGTCCAGACCTATCAGCATACTCCTCCTCAAACCCTACCAGAAGTCTCTCTGTCATACAGCATTTTCTCACTCAATAGGGACAGATAACCTCAACTGAAGGAAGACAGAACGCAAGCATGGAAGTGCAGGCATTTAACAGCAGATGAATTTAGAGTCAAACATCAATTTTTAAGCACACTATAATTTTGTAAATAATTTAATAATTATTCAGAGTTTTCTCTAGAAGAAATCTGAATTTAGTCAAAACGGCACAAAAGTTTCAGGTGCAGAATGTGAGTTTTTATTAAAACAAGCTTTTACAACTATAACAATGTATGTATTTTCTAGTGGTTAATGTAAATTAGAAACAAGAAAATACAAGTTAAACAAATCTTCATTGAAAATCACCAAGAATATTTTAAAGCATTGGGAAATAAGGGTTTGTTTTGGGNGGGTGGAGGGAGGGAGCTTGAGGGGAGAATGTATAGGAAGGAAAGGATCAAGTGCATTCAACGTACTTGAAAACATATCCAGAGCATTTTAAAAGCTGAAAATACAGGCTTTTGAGAGACAAGTTTTGGGGGCTGAAAGGAGAATTGATACAGAAAACTAACCTGGCATGATTTTAGGGGATATATCTAAAAAGCCTAATCATTGATAATTCACAATTTGTGAGCCTAGTGGGATTTCATGCAGAGCACCAGCCTCACTAAGGTAATTGGTGCTATTGAAACAACACTGGCTCAGCAGCACGCTGCTTTCTTCCTCGCCTCTGGGCACAGGAAGGATCAATATTTGTTAGGATTGCTTCTTGTTCCAACAATGTAAGATTTACAATACTTGCTGGGATTCTCACTTTGTCTTCACACAACTCATCAGTGGAACCCAATTACTAACCTCAGACAAACAACATTAACATGAGCCTCTATGCTTCTTTATTGCCCTTCATCCAAGTCTCATTTCAGGGTCTTCAGGCAGTGCCACTATAACAGATACTACACTTTAAAGTGTGCTCCAAGGAATAAATTTTCAGTCTTTCATTACTCGTACCTTGATTTACTTCATATCATCTTGCTGCTATAGACAAAGATAACACACTGTAAATTACAGCCATCCTGTCTTGTAGTTTCAGAGGTAGGGGGAAGGCAGGGAGTGATGCTTTTGCGCTACAATTAGTACTGGGCACCAGAGCTTCATTGCTATCATCACTACTGACTTTGTTTTATCAAAGATGCAAAGCCATTATTTCACATAAACTCATTTCCTAAATTGCTTTATATTTATTTTGCATTCTGATAAATGAGAAACTCTACAGCAAAAGAAAAATACGTATTTTTATATTGTTTATTGCATTAACTTTGGATAGGTAATCTCATTTAACTTTACTCAGGGGGCTGTTTCTGGAAATTTTTCATTCCTGATGTTTTAATAACACAGTAGCCTCTGATAGTTTGTTGTTCATCATGTGATATTTCAAGCTCAAAACAGGGAAGCAAACTCCAAATGTGGATACTTCTGTTTCAAATGTTTTAACTATTAGTGCATAGTTTGCAACAGAAGGCTTGGAAAACAGTCACTGGAAAAATTCCTTCGAGTTAGCTGTTGCAGTACCCCCTTATTTGTCCTACAATTTCCTCCATCCTCCATCCTATTCCAGTGGCTGATAACTAAGAACATTAGTTTTATGCGACTTGTCAAGCTCAAATGAAAAGAGAGCTAACTTTAATGACACTGCAATTAATCGCCCCAATAGACAGACAGCTAAAAGACAAGATATTGACTTCATTAAGGATAATGTATTATGTCATTAAGTTGGTAGGGTCACCTTGTGTATCATATATGCTTGCTAATATATTGGCATTTTCCTCAAATAAGATAAATTCAGAGATGAGTGATAAAGCTGATTAGAAAATGTTTAATCTAAAGAGGCTAGTTTCCTTATATTCCACTTTGCAGCCCTGGCTATAAGTGGACTAGTAAAAACCCATTACAGAGCTAGGTCTACCTCCAATAATAAGTCCTAGCAATTTATAACCCCCTTGGATTTTTTTCTTTTTTTGGGGGTGGGGTGGGGTGTTTTTAATCCTTCTCAAACTGAAGTATTATTTGTGCAGCCTATATTTCAGATTTGTCTTTAAATGTATAATCTTTTCCAGTACATGTAAGGTTACACTGACCACTGCATGCTAAATTAGTCCTGGTGTGGGATAACTTAACCCTTTACAAGCCAGAAATCTGAAATTGGTTTAATTTGAAAGAAGTGCTACAATAACAAGCTATTATAAACCTGGTCATTCCTTTCAATTTACAAGCTTCTCTTTTTAGCCCCTTCTAAAAGCAGCTTTGTTGGGTGGAGATTTTTTTATTCTTTTAAATCAATAACATGGAATATTTGCAAAACAAGATCCATCTGAAGCAATCCGTGCCACTTAACATCACACAAATAAAACAGGTTTTGATATGCGCTGCCTTCCCCTTGTTTTCATAAGATACACTAACTAGGCAATGTTTCTCCCACCAACACCACTTCCTCAAGTTTCCAAGTACACACAGCACTGCTCATTTCATCACACTAGTGACTCCCTGCATATTGCAATTCTGTATACTACTTAATAATGTAAGGTAAACCTAAAGCACTAGATGAAAACTGTGTTCTACACACACTCTGCCCAATCCCCCAACTGCTTCAATAAGCTGAAAACAAAAAGTAGACAGGGTGTTGTTTATTTTAAAAGCTTTTCACTATGAGATTATGCTACTGCATTTAGATTTACATATACCAGAGTACTCAGATGCCAGACTTCTTTATTCAGATCTGACCTAATAATCCATCTAAATATTTTACAAACTTATTTACCATCATACTTGATTTATTTTTAGTATGTTATACAGTATACAGAAGTTACACAGTTAAACAGTATGCATAAGTTATATAGGATGCATAAGACCAGGGTAAAAATAACCTACATATCTGCTTTACTCAGTGAGCAACAACATACTATTTTAAAATGAAAATGTTTGTTTGCCTGTTGCTATTAATTTATTTCAACAGCTCCTCAAGAAAATAAAAAATGATACTCTGGAGGATAGTAGTCTGTAACTGGTCAGTTTGCCTCACCATGACTGCAGACAACACACACAGTCTCCTTGATAAGAACAAACTCTAATTAGCATCGCCTACAATTCCTCTTTCCAAACCACACCTCTTAACCTGCACCCCATCTTTTCCAATATTTCCATTAAGGTTGTCAAAAGCAGAAGTTTGGGAACCTTTCCTGTGACCTTGGCATTTCTTCTCAGGCTCAGCATATTGGCATTTTTTCCTCTGACTGCATCGCTTCTCATTTGTCATGATTATTGTTGAATTTTTCAACTGTCATTCCCGAACGTAAATCAATGGTTGTCGACTTCCCCTTTGTCATATCTGCACTGCCAACAGCCTTTCCCTTCTAAATGAGGCTTCCTCCCTTTCCATCCATTAAAAAAGGCCTGTCTTTTGGAGAAGTCAATCCTTTGTTAGGTCACTCCATTTATCATTCTTCCAATCAGTACCTGACATACTTATTCAGCCAGGTCTTCAACCACACAATCATTGTTCATTTTGGGAAGGGAAAGAAGGAGAGAGAGAGAGAGAGAAGGGGGTATTTTATTTATGCATGGTGGGTTTTTCTTGACCAGGTTTATATTTTTCAATGCCCTGTATCTTTAGGGTCCTTCCTCACCTGAAGGAAACACCAAATTCAGGAGGAAAAATTACCAACCCCACACCCACAGGAGAATGGGGGCAAGAATACCAAAAAAACACCCCATTTTGCTTAATTAGGAATTAGAAAAAAAAAACCTACACATGAGAGAAGAATCTAACATAACAAATTCAGTTCTGTTATAAAGGTGCTCTTAAAAAAAAAACAAAAACAAAACTTCTGTGTTAAAAAATAAGAAACATACCCTAACTACAGCAGAAATGGAGAAATGGCAATGGATTGCATGACCTTTTCAACAAGGCTTAAGTCATATAAAGTTAAATTACAATAAAAACAGTTTCTAAGCAGAATATTGGTTCACTGTGACTCACAGAAGCCTTCAGGACATGGCTTGTTCAATAAAGAAAAGTAAGTTACTAGCTGTTATTTATGCAGCGATAGTCATGTATGGTTCAACAAATTTACAGAGCTTCGATCCCCTCTACTAATACTTCAAACGATGTTAAGGTGTTTTCATCATTGCTGGATAAAATGCCTGAAGTTTACTGAAGCTGCCCACAAAAGTAATTGGTAACAACCAGCTTTTCCACAATAGCAGCTTCTTATTACTATCTCCTGTTTTCGGGTTAAAGATGAGTCAATACTTAGGACTCAGCCATCAGGCATACCCATCCTCAGATTTTTAAGGCCACAAGAAGAGAGGAAATCTCTACACCAGATTTCCAAGAGATATGCTGCACTACAGTCAACCAGACCAGAAGTCCTTATCCCAAACTTCTTCAATTATAAAAGCACTGCCCCGCAACATGCGCAACTCTAGCCCTTCCAATTACATAACACAGATGGGAAAGAAGTGCATTGCACATCATGCAAGGGTGACTTCTCCCTGAAAGTAAAATGAAAAGATTCAGGCTCCTACTGCTGTTGCTTCTCAACGTGACAGACTGCTTTATGCTAGCTCACATACCTATGTCTGGCTAAAACGCTAAGCAGGAAAAATTACTAAGTAGAGCACTTACAGGCTAGAGAAACCTCGACTGCAAGTAAAACTGACACAGGTTCAAGTATTGTGTAGACCTCCTTTCATTAACATTCAATACATAGAAGCATAGCAAGGTTTGGGTTGAAAGGACCCTTAAAGCCCATCCAGTTCCAACCCCCCTACCATGGGCAGGGACACCTCCCACTGGACCAGGTTGCTCCAAGCCCCATCCAGCCTGGCCTAATCCTTTACCCAAGATAGAAATATACAGTTTAATTCTAGCTTTTCCCATCCTTTACTTGTAATATGTGAAAATCTAAAGTTGGAAAAACTAAGCAGCAAATACCTCCTCTAAGATCTTGCTTAAGTGGAGGCCTGCTGGAAAATCTTCAAAAACCTGCTGCCTTCTAGATCACCCTGAGCAGGGTGGCTTTTGTTTATAATACCTCGCTCCCTACCAAAGCCATAAAAGAGACACAAATTGAGTTAACAGCAGCATTTGCTGCAATATCATAATGCTACTTGTTTCCTCCTTTCTTGACAAAGACCAATACATTAGGTTAATCCCCACTATACCTTGACAAACTTATAGAAAGATATTAATATATAGACCTGGGCACAGTATATTTTGTCCAGCAGAAGAAATTAAAATACACAAAAACTTCAAAAGTGAGAGAAGAGAGGTGAGGTCTCTGAAACGTGTTTTAAATTTCTTGCCATGTCACAGATTTCAATTTGAATTCAAACAGGAAGCTTGATTTTCTATTTCCTATTTGTAAGACTCAACATACCTCATACGGTATCACAGAAATAAATACTCTGAAATTATTGTGGTGAAAGTCATGTGAGGATCTGGAGTAGGCAGAACAGCAATAAAGCAAAATGAAATGGAAGGTCAGAGCATTTTCAACACCAGAAAATCAATCCCTTCCACACTTGGAGTTACCTGTTCTGAGGTGTAAGTTTTATTCTGTCAATGTATTTTATACGGAAGAAATAATTTTGCCTAGAAATACGAATATTCTCACACAGGATAACAACATGCAACATTTCTATCAAAACTGTGAACATCTTAATTTCTCAGGTTCAGTTTAACCACCACCTTCTGCATTCAAGCCCTTTAGGCAAACACACAGGAGTAGCTTAATACCTTAAGATATGCTTGTTAAGAACATGGAAACTTCATATACAACCAATGTTATGAGACAAACCCAATCCCTGTCAAGTCTGGGGTACAATGCTACAAAAGGTAATCCAGGATTTGATCCCCTTTCTTGAAGGCCCAATACATGTTTATGTATATGCTTGCTGCAGAGACGCAAAAGCGATTTTAACAATTCCTGCTGTACTTTAGAACTTCACAATATTGCATCATCATACAATTTTGGAAACCAATATTCAAGTCAACAAAATACAGCAGTTATAATACCAGCATTTATGTGTCTCATTAAATCAACTTCAACGAATAGGTATCTACTAGCAGTCTATATGGTGCTCCAAGCTTGAAATATCAAATAATTTGATTTATTCTTCCCTTCATTTCCCTTATATCTTGCTTAATAAGACATTTTATTCAGATACTGCTGAAGCAACAAAGGCAAAAGCTTTGCTGCTCTATGTTGTAGAAGCTTTATTTCTTTGAGCTGCATAAGCGGTCATTTCCTTGTGAAAAGAATAAAATGCAGCTGATACTGTTTTAAATCATCTCATGTAATTCCATTCTTGTCCAAGCAATAGATTTACAGATAACAGCAGCAATCTTCCTCAAGTGTAAAAAAACAGTGACCCTTCTGGAACCACAAAGTGACACAAAGAGGTGTTATTTGCAAACTAAAAGAGCTATTAAGACACAAAACACTATATTGCAAGCAACAGTACTGATTTTTATGAATGTATAAGGCGTAAGGAAAACCAAGCAGGGGTTGCAGTTCTGTCTCCAACACCACCAGTTTGTGCCTAGCAAATACAGTGCATTACATTCATTCATCCATTTCTAGGTAGGACTTTTACTGACTAAAGTGGGGGAGAAAAAGTATCTGATTTGACAGGCAAATCTGGTATTCAAACCAAAGGAATGTTTTGTTTTGTTTTGTTTTGTTTTAATTTCATCCAAGTAGAAAGCATTATCATTTACACATTTGCTTAAACTATATATATATATACACACACATAGAGAGAGAGAGTAACATCTTCATATGCACCAGCAACAGACACTACAGGAAAATTGCCTGGATAAGGAAATATCATCTGTAATATCATCTCCCATTTAGAAGTTCACAAAACACCTAGATGAAAAAGGCAAGGTTTACTGTTATTTCCTCATTTCTTTAGTTTTGCAACTTTACATTAGGTGCTAACGTGAGAAGCGTAAATTCTTCTTTCATTTGTTCATTCTGTAATTAAATTGCACCTATAATATACCAAAATGCCCTTTAGTTCTAGCATTGAGAACTCTCAAGGCCTGGGGCCATACTACCCCAAAGCTTACATATTCAATGTTAAATACATTTTTAAGAGATAGTAATGAAGGTGTTGATTTTCAAATGCAAACAATGCTGCCTTTCAGTACACTTTAAAAAAATACATTTAAAACACCTAGCAACACTCTAGATTTCTCCTTTGCGCTAATACAATCTTGATTTTCTGCTGTTGCTACAAAGGAGCAGTAGCAATGCTTTCAAATAAGAGGGGCCTTCCTGCTTCAAGATGGAATGTGTTTCTGGATGCATGATATTCAGACCAACTAGAAAAGAAAGTACACTTGAAGAGCAGTTACATGGATTTTTAGTCTCTGTATTATAATCATGACAGAAATGTCTCTGCCTGATTAGTTAATAGGTATTTATAGATGGAAAAAGAATTCTCCTATTCGTCATACCACAAAAGAAATAAGACATCAAAGCCTGTATGGACTGAAACATTAACAAATCCATGTTTGAATTAGCCCATCATAACAGAGACATAAGGCAAAATCTGGCACTTCTGAAATCTAACACTATTTTCTTATGGATTTAATTTTGTTCAGTATTTTTCAAGACCTAGAACTTCTTTAACACAAGCATTATGCATTTGCTGAACCTCTGCACACAAGCTGTATGATGGTGGTTTTTACATTTTTCTGTTGGATCCTATTTTTTTAGAAAGCTTAAAGTCATGTGCTGAAAAAGCATAGCATGGACTGTGTTTCTAATGCTTTCTTACAAGCGGCTATCCAGCACAGCACCTTTTAATGTGTTACCCTATAATAAAAATTTTTATTTTAATATTTTACTCTCTTTCCCCCCATTTCTCCGTATAATATATTCCATAATAGATTATTCCAGGAACTCTATTTGAGAAATACTGATTCTATTTTAAAAACCTGTATTGACAGTTACTCAGGTTATTTTTTCCTGCAATCTTCAAGATATAAATAAGTTTTGCCAGCATTTATAGACGACCTGTAAAATTTACAGGTGCTGCTGTTTTCTGTGGCACTGCACCAGTACCAGGTATAAGCAGTAACGGCATACAACCAAATTAATCTCAACACTTAAAAAATTTTAAGGAAAAATTGTTTCTTTAGGCTGCTAGTCAGATTTATAAGCTAATACTTCATGAATGACTAACAAGAGACCTCCAAGACAATTAAATTTGCTTCAAACACCAAGTTATTCCAGTCATTAAAGGGAACAAAGCTGCTTCTATAACAACACCATTGCTGCCTCTTGGCAGCGATGGGCCAGTACAGTTACACAAGTTGGATGGAAAGGGAAGGTCACAGGGCTGTGTGGTACATTAAAAAAGCCAGAAAAGGATGTTGATCATCTGGTATTTCATTCTCAAAAAAAAAGCCTCTAATCAGTTCAAAATTTCTCAGTTTGCTTTCTTGCTGCACCTCAAAATGTGTCATTTGTCTATTTAAAGACATAACAGCTCACCGCCCCTCCTCGCTGGCTTTCATTGGCCTCCCTTTTTTACCCCGTTTAATGTCTCTAACTTTATGCCATGTTCTTTTCCTCTTTCAGCACGGCTGAGCAAGGCTGACAGGCGGATTCCTTTGCTTTTCAGGGTATTAAAGCCACTTTCCCGCTCTGACAGCCTGTTCTACTCTGCCACCTTATAGCTCTGGCTTCACACTTCTCTGGGCAGCCACTGCTTCTTGACAGACCACTGTCACTTCCCATCATCCTCTCTGTATATCCTGTTCTCTCCCCCTCAGCACGCATCCCGACTTTCCAACCAATGCAATTATTTTTTTTGACAAGCCATCCATCAGCTTTAACTTTAAAAGCACTTTCAGCTGATATCCATTGTTAAATCCCTTGCTTTTTATGGAGCTTGCATGAGAGAATATGATATCAGACATTCAAACTACCAAACCATGTAAATTTACTTTGTTCTCAGCTATGTTTCCAATTTCACGTCCAATTTTTCGGTACATTATGCGTAGTTGTTGTGCTTAATATGATGTTGTCAAATCCCATTAAAGTTCACTGCATTGCACGGCTTTAAAAACAGGTTACAATTTGCATTCTATAAAGAAAGGAAGGAGTGCAGTCTGAAGTCAAGCTGAATCTTATTAAAATTATCTGTTCAATTGTTACATTTGTAGATGGAGTAATTTTGAGGCATTAGCTGAGACACATATGAAAATGTCAGTGTGCCAACTAATGACAATGAAAGCAAAAGAATATATCTGTGAAACTCAATAAAGCTCCTTTGCTGGTGACATAAATTTGATGATAATCCGAGGAAATGAATAAGGGACCATCCAGTTTGAATAGGAATTACCTTTTCTATTAAATCACTTTGCTGTATTTCCACTTGGCCTACATCTTGGGCCTATGCCACAATGAGTCTCTCAGTGGACTAAAAAAAAACCCAAGAGCAGTAACAATCTCTTGAGGAAAAGCTTTCATGTAAGCCTTGTAACCAATTTCAGACAAGACACACAAAAACCAAGGAAAGATTTAGTCCATCCCTCCTTCCCACTTTCTGTATATGATGGCAGATGAAACAATTTGCTAACGTACAGTTAGAAGTTGTGTTCAGTGATGAACACCACTGTGTTCTCCATCCAGGGTTTCATATGCAAAGGTTGGCAAATTTACATACAGAAAGATAATCTTATACAAATATAGACAGGTATAGAGGTTCACAAGCTGCCAAAAAGATTGGAAAGTAAGAGAAAGGCAATTTTCCTAACAGCATATTTTAGTATAGTATCTCACAGCCTTCAAATCACCCTTGGCAAGAGGCAACTTGGCTTTTCCTTGTAGCAAGAGGACATGCAGCAGTCAGTAATGCTTCTGCAATTTTCATTCAGTTAGCACTGCTGATTTTTTCCAGCTCATTACAATTAAAAACTACTACAAGCACACAAACGTAACATGTAGCTCAAGTTGCATCAGTGAAGTCTCTCAGTAACAAGGAAGAGATCTAAGCCCATTTGGCATATCTAAGCTCTCAATGTCAGGTCAAATCTCAGACTCACCCTGCCATTTCTTCAAAAGCATCTTAAAAAGTAAAATTAAGATTTCTGGAACTTATTCAAAGCAAAGGGGCGAGAACAATGCTAAAGAAAGTCAGCACCAGCTGTGCAGTTAGCAGCCTCAACACCAGTGCCTTACCATGAAACTGTATCTGAAAATCCCAACAGAAGCCATGAATGAAAGACCTGCTCATCTAGAAAAGGTGATCTGATTATGGATTATCTTTTTCAGATCTATGTAATGTGACTTTATTCTGAATAGCTTTCCCACACTACAGTGACTTTGTGTAAAAGCAGGTACAAGTTACTCCTTACACTCATTCTGTTTATCCAAGTAGCATTTCTTCCTATTTTGAACCATATACACTGGATTTCCAAGGTCTCTATTGCGATTATTAGAGGCCTCCAAAGACTCCTTCCCTTACATTAATCAATTGTAATCAAATGTTACATTACCAGCAAGCAGGTTGTATTATTATCTTAGTCCCACCCACTATGTATTAACGTCCTTGTTTTAGGCACTAGTCTTCACAGGAAACATGATCACTAGAAAGTACATAGGGTATGAGTTACACACCCGATTCTACACCACATCACTGATCTACTCTGCACTAATCCCTCCACTCTTCTTTCCCTTCCAGTGAAAACATGAAGTGAATATTCTGAAAGCTTAAGACCTTTGNTTCCTCCTAATCTCTAACCTAAAGATAAAGAGAAGTATTAATTTTACACCACATCTTGTTTAAAAAGAAAAAAATTAACCCACACGAAAAATAAAGATGTGTGAATGTAAATTAATAAAACCCACAAAAGATCCTGATGTACATCAATAGTTACATTCACTCTTGTTAATAAAACATTGCTATTTCCATGTCATATTGAAGAAAGTGAACAATGTAGTTCTGACCCAAGATACTCATTAAAAATACTATGCCTTCTTTAAACCTCTAGCAAACTAGTGAGGTTACCATTTCCCATTTGCAATGCAGCATAAATAGGTTTATCTCTTTGCTTTCTCTAGCAGTGTCCATTGAGACGCTGGCCTTTACCACCTCAAACAGTGTGCTAAACCCATCTATCACAGCTTTCCACTGCAACTACTTCAATTATTCTTTTATTTCTTTCATCTTTTCCCTTGTTCCACAAGTGCTCACTGTGCATTTTTATATTCTTAAATTTTCACCTTTGCTTCTCTTTCAGTACATCCCCATCAGCTCAAACATGAGCCACTACCCTCTGCTGCATCTTCTTAGCACCTGAGCAAGTTGGTCTCTGTATAAAGGGCACTGTACTACGTACTGATAAAGGAGAACGAGAGTCATTTATTCCCCCCCTTTTCTCCATCTTACTACTCTACTTTCTAGCAAGCTTGTCTCAAAGACACCACCATTAAAAACAGAATCTGCTCTTGCTGTTTATATCACTTAATCTCTTTATACTTTGTATTTTTTTTTACATTACTTTACATGAAGACACTCATAAACACACTAAATACATAGAGTAGTCTCCAGAAAGACATTAATTAGCAGCTCTTTAACAACACAGATATCAGTGGAACCACCTTTAAACCCATCTCACACACCCTCCCAAGGTAAAGGAGCCTGTTTAGGTGTTAAACACACTTGTTAGCAATGGTTTGAACATTTTGCCATTTCCTCTGACAATCACATAATATAATGGTCTTACAACAACTAGAAGAGAATTGATACTGCTGTCACCCACTTTACCTGAAAGGTAGGGGATTCTTTTGTCCAGTTTGGGTTAGTTTGTTGGGGGTTTTTTGTTTGTTTGTTTGTTTGGAAAGGGAGGTAGCCTTTTCACAGTTCATCATTGGTGCAAAGGGAAAACAAACTTTTCAATACACTGTAGAAGTCTTCCTAGAAGATGTTAAATATAAACTAAAGCAAACATCCAAGAAATCAGGCAGTTCTATCACAATCTAAAAAGATACACTTTATGACGGCACTACATCCACAGTAACCTAATGCTTAATAGTTGGTTAGATTCCTGGGTATCCAAAAGGGAGGAAGTAGATTTGCATTAAGTGAAGCAGACTAAGAACATACATACAAATGTTAGCAATAAAAATAAGATACAAGTAAACATCCGTTCACACTTCAAGAATAGTGGCCAGAAAGTGCTGTGTTCATAAGGCTGCACCCTTTTCATCAGTGCTGATGCTCTAAAGGCAGAGCAAAGAACAAGTTGGACTTTAAAAGACTGATGTCCTTTTAGTTCCTGCCACTTATTTTGGAGATTAAATCCACACTCATACCAGAAAGATAGTGACAGGGAAAAATTTACTTTCAACATGCTGATGAAAAATTACGATCCCTTCTCACTACCAGAACTTCCCCAAATTTCATGGGTTATGCTCTAAACAGTAACTACCTCCTCCATCCACAAAGAAAAATTCCACTTTTCTGCTTGTGTGCAAGCCATGCTCTGCTTCAAACACATTACATTTTCAAGAGCACAAAACTAACAATCAAGTGCAAGCAGGAGCTCCAGTTACCCCAAACATTCTATTTGAAACTTACCATGTTTTTTTAAATCTCTCACTACAAAAAAAATAATAATATCAGCCACAGTGAATGACAACATTTTGTTTTCTGCTGCTGACTTGTTACTTGTTCTAGTTTCCAGGTAAAACACCTGCTGGGGAAGGAGCAGCAATGAGAATGTGTTCATACGTAGAGTGACAAAATAGCAGACTTTATTACTACGTATTTATTAAAATTGCTCAATAATAAAAGCAAAACCCCAACCTGTTGGTATTTAGCTGATATTCTTCCATTGTCTGATAGGCTTTGTTTGCAAAACGTTAAAAAACATTACTGCAATTTTGAAATGCAAATGCTAGTCAGCATCTCAAAGACTGAGATACCTCAAAGAACATTATTATAGCATTAGGAAAGCTCCACTGATCTCTTATCTGAATGAACACAGACTAAAGAAAGGTGCTGTAGAAATGTGGGTAACCCAGTTGAGTGGGAACAGTTTCTGATGGCAGGTAAACAGAGAAGTGCTGTCTGTCATGAACCAATCAATTAACACTATAGAAAATGCTAGTTCGGTTTTACACTTTCATTTAACCTTACTTTACTTCTCTTTTATATTTTTTTACATACATAAGCTACATGTTCATTATATCTTATTTTTTTACACAACACCACAAACACACAAACAGGATTGATCCAGGATTAAATAATAATTTAGGATTCAGTTTCTCATCAAAAGGGTTAACATGTCTTTTGCCTCGTCTCCAGACAGCAACTGCATTTTCCCTTCCTCATTTATCCTATTTTCTAGCTGTTAAAAAGAAATACAGAAACTTCTCCAGAGCCAGCAGTTTTGCTTAACTCACTTAAGCATAAAGATTCAAGGCTCTGAGCCTCTGCCCTCACCACCATCAATTCTAGTCCCACCTGAAATTTAAAAGACTAAAGCGATTGTGGTGAATTTCTGGGAGTCAATCTTTCTGGCTGAATAGTTGTCTTCTTGATGGAGAAGGGCAGTTATCCCTAAAGAGAAGGGTAATAGTTGGATTTCATCTTATCCTTAAAGTCAGACTAACCACAACGTGCTGATTCAGCCATACACACAAGCAGACAGCAATCATCACCGTGTTGCTCAAGTCTACCTCTCCCAGGAGCACTGCCAGATGCAAAAATCAAAGCTAATGGCACTAAAGTGGTGCTCTAGGTTGAATATATTGGGAGTTTGACCCAATATTTTTATAATAACAGAATATTAAAGATAAAAAAAGCTACAGAGTCTACAACACTACAAGGAAACAAGTTCCAAAAGGAAAATATAAAACTAATACAAGTACACATAAAAGGGACAGCCATATTCTACATGCATTTTCAGAGAAGCTGTGAATGTGTTAATAAATAAATAAACATATATAAAAAAATGTTTATGTTAATAAACATATTATTTTACTTGAAGACTGCTATTTTTAGTAGCAATCAGTAGAAAGAGTATGATCCCATGTGGAGTAACAGATTTCCCACTTTCTATACATGCAAGTATATGCTGCATATGTAAAAAATAAACCAGTTTATGCTATTTGATTGCACAGTTCTCTTGACTGATCATTATTTCTATGCTATACTGGATGTAAACTCTGCAGTAAAGCAAGTATCCCCATTTTGAGGCCAAACTTCTGAAATATGTCATGCCATGGCATGTGGGCTGTTGCTAGGTTTATGCAACTTCCATAGCAACGACAGCCATAATATAAGGAGCTTCCCAAAGAGGAAACTTTGTGTAAGGTCAACAAGTCCCCTGACTAAAATATTACATAGTGTTCCATCTTTGACAAAAGAAGATTTTGTTCCCTTCGGCAAAAAAAGGCTAATGAGAACCACAGACAACATATTAAGTGACAGTATTTTCAGTACAACTGAGATTCCATGCTATAAATAATTTTAAATCTATTACCCAATAACGTATGGTGATTAAAAGCTGACAAGGCCTTCTCAACAAGCACTTACAAGCATGGGTCTTGCTACTAGGGATGAAAGATTACCTTAAATGCCTACAGTGATTTTTTTTCAGGTACTTCTGTAAACACATTGCTGTCACTTATCAGTGGGAGACTTCTTTTTGTTTAATACTAAAACTAATAAAAAGCTTGAGAATCAAAATAGCAACAAACACCATAATCAAACCCATGTTTATAGATTATTTTTATTTAAAGCAAAAGAAGAAATCAAAACTTATTCCAGAGCACTTCCTTAAATACTGTGCACTACTTGATTGGGAAACACTATCTCATCTAAGAAAATGCTATGAAAGAAAAGTTCAAGTGCAATTCTACTCAAAATAACTAGATAAAAAATGGCAGGTTCGGTCAATGGACCTGCCATATGGGCTTGATCAGAACTATGTCTTCATGTGGTTTTTTTAGGTGAGAAATACTAGGTTAGGAAATGAACATAAAACGAGCAAGGCAAACGCTAACACTGTACTCCTTCCTCATGAAGAACATGAGATTTAGAAGATCCACATGCAAACACTCCATAACAAACAGAAGTCTAAAAGTTTTTTCACAAAAAGGAAAATAATTATCATTTTTAGCACTTTCTTATTATATAAAATCTTACAGTATCCACATCTATAGCTGAACAGGAGGAAACACACTACATGCATACCTAAAAAACAACCACCCTCAAACTGCTGCATACATCTACATTTTTCTCAACAGTCGAAGACCTACACACACATTCCACGGGTATTCTTATCCAACTGAAGCCTTGAAACAATATCACCAATTCGGTACAGCTACAGAAAACAAATTACTTCCATTTTCAAAGATATATAAAAAGTAAAACAAAAAACCACGAAGCTGGGAACTTTGAGTATCAGTGAAAGAACATGAAGAAGTTTATTGTCTCTGCAAAATTTTTAGCCCTATATAAGATTACAAAAGTATTTTAACATTCTGACTTGCAAATCTGTTCCATCACATCTGCTTCTCATATTAAGCTCTTCTTCCAAGTCTACAGTAGCTACTAGCACACTGCCTAGAGATACACAACACCTGGCACAATAACCAAGAGGCTGTACCTCCAAGAGAATCAACAATGATGAACTATCTTTCCAAAAAGCTTTTACTAACACACCACCACTATACATGGAAGCTCACAGACAGATGCCAAAATAACTTTAATGCTAACCAAGCTGAACTGTTCTAAGAAAAACAACCACAGATGACTGGAACGCTTCCAGCTGACTAAAACCAGTAATTTACTCACCATCAATGCCACAGAAAACCACTGTGTACTAATACAGTTCCTTTTGGACACAGAGGGAACAACAGTAACAGGGGATGAGGAGAAGGCTGAGGTACTAAATGCCTTCTTTGCCTCAGTCTTTAATCGCAAAGAAAGCTGTTCCCTCTGTGTACAAACCCCGGAACTAGAGGAGCAATATGAGGCTCCCATGGTCCA
>WAAB01004750.1:939-14292 GCA_013389865.1 Piaya cayana | reverse complement strand
GCCAGGGGAGGTTTAGGTTGGAGATTAGGAAGAAGTTTTTTACGGAAAGGGTCATTAGGCACTGGAATATGCTGCCCAGGGAGGTGGTTGATTCGCCTTCCCTGGAGGTGTTTAAGTTACGGGTGGACGGGGTCCTGAGGGACATGGTTTAGTGTTTTGTGGGAGTGGTTGGACTCGATGATCCGGTGGGTCTCTTCCAACCCGGTGATTCTGTGATTCTGTGATTCTGTGTAATGTCTTTGTCCAAGCTAAGGCAACCAGCAAACACAGAATCATGAAACCATTTGTGTTGGAAGGGACTTTAAAGCCCATCCAGTTACACTCCATGGGCAGGGGTACCTCCCACTGAATCAGGTTGCTCAGAGCCTATATATGCATGCTTGGGATTGGGACCTTACAATCGGCCTTGTTGAACTTCACAAGGTTTGCACCTTCATGTGATCTACTGATTTTGGCTGCTACCTCTTCCTTGAAACTAATACTGATTTACCATTATTGAGTAGGATGATAACATTAAAAAAAAAAAAGCACACCACAACAGCGAGTTCTGACAGTGACAGTTGATCCCAATCCATCACACCAATCCTGAGCCTCAACATTATTTCTCTTGGGTGACAAAAAGTCTAGCACATATACCAGTCTAGCACCTCTTCTGCTGAAGTCCATGAATTCAGCCCATGCAGCAGATCACAGAATCATAGAATGGTTTGGGTCAGAAGGGACCATAAAGGTCATCCAGTTCCAACCCCCTGCCCTGGGCAGATACACCTTCCACTGGAAGGGATTGCTATAAAAAATAACAGATAAAACTGACTTATTAACTCCAGAAGCCAGATGAACTCTTCAGATCCAAGAAACAGAATCTGAACAAGTCTGTGTTCCAACTTCAATGATTCTATGGTTCTATAGATAGTATTCCAAAATAAAAACACATATATCCTCCTGCAGCAAACGCTAAGGGAAACAATAACTCCTTTTGAGTGCCATCGCTCTCAGTACATTTGTTGCATTTTCTTTTTAGCAGAAACAAAAGGATTACATTTCATGCCATCAATCCTTCAAAGCAATACTTGTCTTTTCATTAAACAGTAAATGCATTTACCTCAAATATTTTCAGATAAAAATCTCTAGTGAACCTGAAACATTCAGCCGCTCAATCCCACACAGCCTTGATAACTCTGCAAAATCATTTAATGGGAAGGCTGGAGGCCTCCAGAGGGCCAGTTCCTCCCAAGAGATGGACTCCCCTCCCCAGCAGTTCTCACCGGAAGCTACTTTATGACATCTACCTCTAAAATGGTCAGGTCCACTTAGAAGAGAATGTTGAGAGCACCTGAAGAGCATGGAACTAATACCTTAAAAGGATACACACATTGCTGTTTATGCACTAATGTCTCACAATTCTACAGTGTTCCATGTTCCATGACTTCCATGTCCCAGAGATGTGAAAGCAACTCAGCACTTTATACCCTGGTCACGTTACTTGCATCTCAAACAGCCTTTTTTCTTCCTGCCTTATTAAACTATATTTGTTTAGAGTGTGTGGGAGAGTTCTAGCTAGTGTTGTACTCTAGCACGACTATAAAGCAGTATCATGGTGCCATGTGATAGCTCTTTAATGTCAAACATAACCTTCATAAATGGGTTTGTAACGAGAAACCCTTGTTTGTCATGCAGTAGGTATGATTGATGCTATATGAGTGAAGTGAAGCCACAGTGACCATCTCAATAACATGAACAGCTGCCAAATATTCATTTAGCAGAATGAGTTTAAAAAACTTTGAGCAGATTGCTTTCACAAGGCTGCTTTCAACAAAAGGAAAAATAATTAACGAGCTAATATCAGCATGTGTCTGGCTAAGCTAATGAATATCAAATTACACAGAAACCTGTATAAATCATCATTATCTTGAATTTTAATTGAACTTGCAATTAAACATGACAAATTTTATATACACTAAACCTTTAATTTATACTTTCAAGTAAGAAATAATTTATCATTTTTAGTATTTCATAGTTAATTTCCCAACATATACACTTCTAATTAACAAGGACAGACAGGCATTTGAAAAAAAAAAAAAAAAAANNAAAAAAAAAAAAAAAAAACCTAGCCTGCTGAATAGCTCCATTGGTTACAACTTTCAACAGATTAAAATCAGGGGGCAAAAACTTATAGCAGTGTGGTAACCCACCACTTCAGCAACATATTTAATTTCAAACTCATCCTTCTAATACTACATGCATCTTGAACAGAACTGGTTTGCAGTGATGTTCACATGGTAATTCAAAATCAGGGTAGTTCTCTGCAAAAGCAGCAATGGTTTATGAAGAAATTCATAGTTTTAATTTTGTAACACTCCATTTGTACAGTATAATCTTATTGGCTTTGTGGAGTAGAGCTGTCACCAAACAAAATACTGATTCTCCATTAAAGAACATCTTATTCAGCATCTAGTTTAATCATACTTATACATCCCCTTATTTACGATTATCTCCTTTTGCTTATCTCCAGTATATACTGATACCCTCAAAGGGATTCCCTCCCCACCCCCTAATCCTCATACAGAACCATGGAATGGTTTGGGTTGGAAGTGAACTTAAAAGCACATCCTGTTACAACCCCCATGCCATATAAACCATTACATTTTGTTTCTCTTTTATCTTAATTTGTTTAATATTCATTTCTAACTACTGAAAAAGACGGGACTTAACTGTTGTGAATCTGAAGTTTCAAGACAGAAGCTGCTGCAGTCACAAAGTTTTGCTAGCACAGCTAACTCAGCTCTAAGAGTGGGAGGAAAAAGATACCATAATAGCTGTACCAGCAAAATATCTTGTATAGACATGGTCAGGATGGCACAGCAATGAATTTGTTCAAGGGCATGCAACAATACTAGATGTAAACAACCATCCTGCTGGTATAAGTTGCTGTCCTCAAAAAAACTCTACCCACAGAATTATGCCAGCACAACTGGCAAGACGTTGCCCCAGCAGAAGTGAGCCCTCAGCTAGGAAAGGCTACACACAGCTACAGAAAAGAGGTCTACAGGAAAGCTGGGGAAGGCTCCTGACCAGGAAGCACAGGAATAGGAGGAGACTAAATAGTTTTAAGCTGAAAGAGAGGAGACTGAGATAACATCCGAGGAAGAAATGTCTTCCTCTGAGGGTGGAGATGTACTGGCACAGGTTGCCCAGTGAAGCTGTGGTTGCCCCGTCCTTTGAAGTGTTCAAGGCCAGGCTGGATGGGGCTTTGAGCAACCTGATTTGGTGGGAGATGTCCCTGGTCATGGCAGGGGGGTTGGAACTGGATGGGTTTGAAGGTCTCTTCCAACCAAAACCATTCCATGATTCTATGGCCAATGACTTGAATAACACATCCTTGTGTGTAGCTTTTTACTTAGCACTAACGTAGGTGGGCTTGCATTCAAGTTGGTCAAAATAGTTATAGGGAAAGAAAATTAAACAGTATTCCTCTCTGGTTAGAGCTTCTTATATATGGAGCTAGGAGAGGCTCTGCCACTCTCTAACTGTATGATCTTCAGTAACTGGTCTGCCCCCGTGTCTCCCCATTTATGTTCTTGGAAAGAAGTATACTGATGCTTAACTCATCCAACAATCTTGCTGCTCCACTAAAAATTCCTTCTCAAACCTATTTCCACATTTCTGCTGATATAGTTCCCCATTCAGTCCCCACACAGAACCCTCACCTTTCTGACATTGCTCCTTACACACACACGGATTCTAGTCAGCAAAAACAACCCTGCCCACCCATACAAGAACAAATAACTGAAATAAACTCAGACATAATCCTCCTCTGGGTTTTCCTAGTGCTTTTTGCATTGTCTGTCTACTTAGATTACAAGCCCCTCAGAGCAAGGACACGTCTTGTTTGACTTGTGCAGCTCTGAGCACATTGTTTGCACATAAATAATATTAACAGCAATGATAATACAAGTTGGACCAGTCTCAATACACATGAAAATGAGGCAGTATGTGCTTCTTTTGGAAGTATGTTTTTCTTTTTCCCCTTTTACCTAAGGAAATCTCATATTTCTTCTCCTTTTTCAGGGACTTACTAACCTGCTGTATACCAAGGCTCTGAATGTTTAATGTTTTTGCTGAAAAGCAATGTGTGCTCAGGCAGGGGAAGGAGCAGGACAAATATTTTCACACATTATAAGATAGCTGAGTAAAACAGGCTCCACCAGAATTTACAACTGAAGGCTACCAGAATTTACAACCTGCGAAATTGTTGCTGTCTGTATTTTCTCATTACAGTCTGGTTGAGCAGATAGAGAAGGCACTTTTTTTTTTCCCTTTTTTTTCCTGCTTTTTTTTTTCTTTTTGCCATCTACTGTCTCACGACTTCCTAGTTAAACCTTGTCTCAAGTTATCAACACTCTCTGGAGAGATAAGCTTCTTCTCACTTACAACCTGTCACTAATAATCGAACTTTCAAGACTCCATCTCAAAAAGAGACTCCTGGAGGCACACAGGTCACAGGAATTAACTGCCACCAGTCCTTGCAGAAAACTAAGCTCATCAATCTATAGCTTCTCGTCATAATTAGAATAACGGCTTCGAAAATTTGGGCTGATGTTGACTCTGTCTTGTGCCACAAAGACCACTGATTAAAATCTTAGTGTGAAAGTTAATGATAAGTGCTGGTGGCGTTGTCGTGGTGACGGGAACAAACAATTCCCTTGCCATGACATTTTCAATGTCCTGCAGAAGAAAAACTGTCCTCTTTAGTGTGACACTGTATGAAGCTTATTTATGGCTACAGGGCTTGCTGGATTGATGACTGTCGTAACACACTGTCAAATCCTTTACTGACACATTCATTTTTTGAGCCCCTGGTGTGGCAGAAATAAAACACAACAAAAACGTGAAAGTATTATTTATCAGTTTCTGCTTGGGTAAATAGCAGATGAAATAAATTCAGTATATTTTTGTACCCAGATGGACACACGTCCCCCTACATTTATTAAAGATATTGGAAACAAAAAGTATTTACTCCACTTGAAGACCCCCTTACAGTATATTTGACCATAGTTTTGCAATGGATTTTTAACAGATAAAACCCAAAACAATGAACACAGTCAAGAAAGCTCTACAAAATTAGCTTTGCTTATACTATGGTCAGAGTGAAATATTGTGTATTGCACACTTGGCATCAAAGACCTCAGATCAAAACTGGCCACATATTTTGTTTGCTACTGAATTTCAGAAAGACAGGCTGAGTTTTCAGTGACCCCACTGAGAGCAGCGTGCTCCGACATTCATGTCTTCAGCTGTGACTTATATCACTTTTAGAAATGAGAAGGTTCTACTTCTACATCCTCTTACAGATAATCTTTGTTCCCCTCACACTTTATATACAGTGAATATTATTCACTAACTTCAAGACTTTTGCAAACTTCCTGCAGATTTTACTATCTGCAATGATCAACCATTACAACATCACTCTGGAAAGCAACAAGTGAATTTATAGTCAGATCATCATCACTGAAAGATCTAAACATATATCTTAAACTTCTGTAAATAGATATTCCATACTGATAACTTTTTTCAGGAATCATGCTTACTTTAGCTTCCAGAATTATTAAAAGAGGATTCCTCTGCTTCTAAAGCTCAAAATCATGTCTATGGAGAGAATAAAGAGGTCTAAGACAGCTTATTCACTCACCATAATATAAAAAGAAAATAAAGAACATAAACCTTCTGTCCTTTCCTCTTCTTTTTGCCAATAGACCCCTCCTGCCCCCATTTAAAAAAATAAATATTATGTCTCTTCTAATTAAAAAATCCTGGAGAAGTGAGGTGCCAAAACAGCACCCTTTCCTTTCGCTGTACTTAAACAAGGAGGAGTGAGCAAAGGGTTGGTGTCTGTATTCAATAATAGCAAAATCATCAATGTTATCCAGAGGTATAGCACAAGACACCGAGAAACTCTGTGAAAGGAAATCCCTACAATCTACTCTTTGCACAGATTCAGTGGGAGGTGTCTCTGCTCATGGCAAAGGGGTTGGGACTTAAGATCCTTTCCAACTCAAACCATCCTATGTTTCTATAAGAAAACATAAATAGGACCCCTGAGACACAAAGCAGAGCACTGACTGGACTCTAAATAAACTCAGAGCTCACTGCCTTACAGACAAACAAGCTAACAGGGCATATAGTCATAACAAGCGAGACTAGTGATTGCTCATTATTCAAGGGACATGTCTGGGCATTCTGTGCAGCAACACACATACACAGAAAGGAATAACAGAACTTCAAACCCCAGTGGCCACTAATGTCAAGATTTGGCGACCACTCAGCAAGCTTCAAACAGAACAATCCCTAGCACTGACTTAACTAGAAAGAGAGATTTCCACAGGTCCAAAATTATTGTTTGTGGACAGTAACTATGGTATGATGGCCTGGTAACTCATTCACATTAGCAAGAATTTAAAGCAATTAAAATTCAAATATATTAATCATCTACTCTTTACAACCTGTCTTCAAAACATGAAGGTTTTGATTTCCTCCATTTAGTATTTTATAGAATCATAGAATGGTTTGAATTGGAAAGGACTTCAAAGCCCATGCAGTTCCACCCCCTGCCACATGCAGGGACACCTCCCACTGGATCAGGTTGCTCAAAGCCCCATCCAACTTGGCCTTGAACACCTCCAGGGATGGGGCAGACATGACTGTTCTGGGCAACCTGGGTCAGGGACGCCCCACCCTCAAAGGAAAACATTTCTTCCTAACATATCATGTAAATCTCCCCTCTCTCAGCTTAAAACCACTTCCTTCCCCTGCCCCAGATCTATCCCTGCACTCTCTGATAAAGACCCCCTCCTCCCCAGCTTTCCTAAATTTGGCATTAAATGGTTCAGATTTAGATTTCTGTGTGCTCACTGATTGGGCTTCTGCTCACAGCACTGCAAGCTACCTCCGCTGGCTACCCTGCAGTTAGAAATCATGTAATTATAAGGTAAAACTAATAAAAGAGAAGTTGCGAACAATTATTCCTTTGTCAACTCTCTAAACATGAAAAAGATTTCAGGTCAATGTATACAGTCAATGCTACATTTTGATGCAAAGATTTGTAAAATTAAAGGCTGACATTTTTGTTATTTGCTTTGGTGGTTTGCAACTCAAACTTATGATGCGAAAGTGCATTTTAAGAAGGGGAAGTATAGTGTGATAAAATGGCTATAAAATATAGTTTATACACTTCTTATGCCTGATGAAAAAGATAAGTGCACCACATGGAAACTCTGGGTGACTAAACAGATTGTCAAATATTAAAAAAAAAAAAGAAACTATAGCAGTCAGGTTTAATTTTTTCATGGCCATCAGCTTTTCTTGTCCTATTAGTTACCACAATAGCAACACAGTGTTGAGCAAAATACCAGAAGCTTTCATTAGAACCATTAGCATAATTTGATAACTGATGGTATTTGATTTCTGACTTCTGAACTTTGACTTAAAGCTCGATGTAAGATGTAATCTCAATGATTGGGTGTTTTGTAAAATACGAACACTTCATGTTACATTGCTTTGTTAACTATAATTAATGTTCACATTTGTCAGAAATTATATTATTTAAGAAAGAAGCAATAACGATGAAAGATGTGACAATGTTAAATGCATGTCGTCTTCCCCCAAATGAGTAAGGCCTAATTTAAGGATTGCTCAAAATAAACCGGATGCACGCATGCAGTAATGGATATATACAATTAAAAACTTATCAGTAAGGTATTAAGGGTTTTGCTTAACAAAAAAAAAAAAAAATCAGTAATAAACCCACATATATCAGATGTTTCAGAGCTATGTTCATGCTGTTCTACTTAAAATACAAAATTTAATTGCACAGTAATTTACCGATCTTTAAATACAGAGGCACAATACTAAGGAGAGTGTTTTCACTTCCCCATCCCTACTATCGTGACTAAGGATTTTCAGAGACTGATAGAAGCTTCTTATCTGCCCAGAATACTTATAACTACAACCTTGCTCTGTTCCCTCAAGATTTGACTACATCAGTTCCAGCTTGAGTTAGCAAATCCTGCTTCCCAAGAGGGCTCCAGTCTGGTGCCTGCATAGCCAAGACGCTTTCAGTAGATATTCAAGGATGTATGAGGCTTTCAGCAATCTGATCCCATGGAAGGTGCCCCTGACCATGGCCAGGGGATACGAACTGGATGATCTCTATCAATAAGAAGGATGGCTACATATTAAAAAACCTGACAATTTAGTACACCAATCACTGCTTGAACATACACAAAATATGCTGATACTCCGTTGTGTCAGGGCTCTGCTCAGCACAGTGGTGCAGACATCAAGCTCACCTCTCAGCAGCAGTTTTCTAGGTTAATGTTCAGGGATTTTCTATACCTGAAAATGCACAATTAAGTGTGTTTGCCTTAACTTTTGGCTTTGTCCCACAACCAAAACAGCACTACACAGCTAAGACACTGGAATATCTGTTCACCCATCAGTTGACTGTTTTCTTAAGTCCTCAGTATACATTTGAGCCAGGGGGGTGATTTCTGCTACAAGATTAAGATAGAACAACATGTGGCACCAGACTACTGTGTTACTGTATCTCCATCAAAAATCTAGCAGGAAGGTTAAATCTCAATGAAACATGGGATGCTCTCCACTGTAATGAATTAGGATACTGAAAGAACATTATGCTACTAAATCAACATATCTGGTATTGCAAATAAAATACACCTAAAGTTGTCACACAAAAAAAAAAAAAACAACACCAAAAAAAAATTACCAGGCAGGTACATTAGATGAACACAATTTTCAAGTACAGCAAAACTAGCTTTGCATAGGAGTGACTTTAGTTATTCACAAAGTCCATAATATCCCCATACAGGCAATGTACACATCATCACCTGAAGAGACAAGAACACAGTATATCTTGCCACCTAGATAAGGTACCTAGAAGATGTAAAAGCAAAACAACTACAGAGATAAAAAGCTTACACATAGTTTGTTCTAATATATCAGATGTGAAGACACGCAGGAAAAAAAACCACATTGCTGTAATGCCTGAATACTAAGCTGTGAATGAACCAAACAGAAGAGATATTCTGTCCCCAAGTGATAAAAGACGCTATCACTACTCTACCATACAAAAGAAAAAGAGGCTATTAAATGTAATGCATAAAATAACATTTAGCAAAGAAATCAGGATAATTGCTTCACAAAAAGGACATTCAGTCAAGTTCTAAACCATTGCCCTGAATCGAGAATTACTTATATCTAAGTTAAATCAAGTAAAACTTCCTAAGCACTCCCTTAAAGAACACCTGAAAATAACAGGAAGAAGTGCCTAATTTATCATGCTTGGTGCTGCTAAAAAACAGTGAATTTCAGGAGGTTTTGACATTACTTCTTCTGAAAAGCCAGTCGTCTTTATTGCAGGAATACCGACACACACAGTTTGCTCCTATACAAGCTTTGAAATGAATATTCAGTATAGTACATGTAAATCAGATTAGAAATCAGTACAAACAAGGGTCAAGAAAAGGGCACAAGAGAACAACAAAATCCATTAAAGGGGTTCGAGTTGTACCGTTTACAATAAGACAAACCTAGCAGTGAGATGTGTTCAAGTATCATATACTTAGAGGAAGGCTTGGTACTTTACATACTGAAGAAGGCTAAAACAAAGGGGAAAAAAACAAACCAAGAAGTAGCTCACAGAAGGATAGCACACAACTACCAAGGCAGAACAAAGAAAGACATGTATTGCCCTATTCATTTCTTTTCTCTGTTATAAAGCTGGATAGCATTTCTTTAAATGCTCCTTTTAGAAGCCGTGCTGACTCATTCCCCATCACTTCTCAGACCCACTGATAAGGTATTTCCTCAACTTGAGCAGCAGAAATTCTTTTGCAGAATTCAGCATCAAGTCTGACAGCTGTTCCTTTTGTGATCATCTAAGCAGCAGCACAACACAATACAAAGCTCCCAGATAGGTAGAGTTTTCTACATGCTATGATTCTAAGGGTCCCATTCAGACAAGATACTGGTATCCATCTTGGCCAGGTGGCATAATAGGAAAGCAAGTAAATTGTAATAAAAAACTGTCACAGGACCAATGTCTCGTACCATAAAATTGAGCATTTTGGCTCTGCTTCAGCATTCATCAGACAAAACCTATTATCCTATGACAATATTCCATTTCACAGATATCGTCTCATTATAAAATATATATATTTACACTATTTGGAAGGTGATTTTTTTAATGCCATGAATGCCCTTTAAAAGGAGACTACTTTAACATTATAGATTCCAAATGACTACTCAAGACTATTCAATTCCCTGTTTAAATCTTTAAATATACTTAGGAATTCCTTATTTCAATAGACTTTCTAATGCCTGTTCCTTGACTGTTTAAATATATATGACAACATAAAATAAGAAAGGTCTTCTTCAACTCATTGCACTTGGGGAACTCGCCTTTTAATGATATTAGTTTCAGGCATTTATCACAACACATTACCAATAACCAAGAAAAGTGACAACAATATTTATGTACATCACTGTATTGAACTTCTTGGGATTTGAAGAAGTCTAAGGGAGTTGGATAGCCCAGAACACGAAATTTGACAATTGTAACTCTGACACTGGAATAAAAAACACGTAACATTCTACCTACACCCATCACATAATCTGACTCTCAGCCTCCACTGGTTACCTTATAACAAGGCCTTTACAAAAATTATCATCAACGTAAGTCTTGTGGGGAGATCTTTTTTATCCTGAAGAATTCAATAGGATAAATGTAGCATTTTTTTTCCTTTTCTTTTAAGGAAGAAAAACAATCTTTATTTAGGCAGTGTATTTAAAGAGAATTTTAAGTAGCAATAAAAGCAGTGAAGTCTAAAAACTGTACAGAGAAAATACCTCATAGCATCTGAGCACAATATTATCAGTGTCAGCATACTGATGACCCAGATGGTATTTGTATGTTTGAAGTATGACATCTTTACTCCTCTGTCATCCAACACAAGTAATTAACAATAATCAAGTGGGTGTTAATTGGATATAATGGAACAATCTCCAGTCAGCCTGAGCCTACTATTTGCCTCTTACTAGTAATTATGAACACTAAGTACTCACACTAATCTCTCCTTCTTCTCACTGAAGCCAAACAGAGGTGCAGTATTTACTCAGCTGATAGCTTGTTTTGTCTGCAATTTAGTCTGTTTTAAGCCAAGAAACTCATAATTTGCAGAGCCGTCACCAGCTGCCAGAATCACACAAAAGAATGCAAGGCCCTAGATGACAGCAATTCAGTATGTATCATCCAGGAAAAAGAAGGATAATTATTAATTAAACTGACCTGTTAGAATCACAGTAGCCACAACACCTGGAAATACTGAAAACCATCCATTTGGATAGCAGCTGATAAATTCAAACTTCAGATCCACATTTATTACCCCAGAAAATACACTGTTTAAACACAAAACTTGCAAAGCTTCTATTCTTTTTCTACGCAGGCTAACAACCCTTTTGCTGATAGGAAAATGGTGAACAATCTCTGCCCCATCGCTGCAGAATGCACTTGGCTGTTTGATTACTATTACAGCAGCAAATTGAAAGTATCTTATCAAGAGTGACCATTAGAAACATATTACCAGCCATTAAGCAGACGGTTAGACAGTTCAAAATAGCTTTTACATAGTAATAGAACCCAGAGAAGTCAGCCTTATTTACGGCTATTCAGGACAAAAAGGGGGAAAAAGCCAAAAACCAAGTAATACTTGGCAAGGGGGCATTTTGCAGTGGCGTTGCAAGACCACACTGCATACCTGATGTGTGGACCAGAGAATTCCTTACAACGCTTACAGCATATTTAAATACTGTTAAGTTTATTTCTTGTGTATAAAAGAGATCTTTCCATCATTGCACCAACTACATTGATTCAACACATCGAAACATACAAAAAAGTAGCACGTCAGATCAAGCAAACTAGTTTGGGGACAGCTTTTAAGAATTATTATCAGGAAATGGTTTGTATCCTTTAATCCATCCCAAACTTTGCTTGATTTAAGAGAGATTGTATTGCTTTGCGCCGAGACAGATCTTTTTTCCTATGTTAAATGTAGATGTCATCACTACATCAATATCTAAGCCATACATTGATTTACAGAAATTATACACTATTTGGAATATAATTACTGATTGATGCAGAAGGAAAAAATACAGACCATTAGGTACCATTACATTATTGATTCCATGTTTAAGTTTGGGAAAATCACTCTACACATGATGAGAATCTTGCAATTTTCTTCTGTCAATTCACTACTGCAGTTGGGGCTTCAACTTACACAGTTCAGCTAGAAAATAGAATTATATGTAGCTTTTACATTAATGCCACAAAGCAAATAGCAAAGCAAATACACTACTTGAACACAAACAATATGCAAAAATTCTAGTGGCATCTTATAATTCTTTACTGAATAGAAAAAAAAGTCTCCTTCCCATGAAATATAGATAAGTTTAGCTACAGCAACTCCAATTTTCACAATTAAAATCAATACTTCGCAGCCATCACACCTGCATTTCACCCTTATGGAGTTAAATGAGTGCTACAGATTTAAATCCTAGTTTCCACAAGATGTTCTGTTGAAGTAATTTCTTTCAAAATTTGACCAACAACCAATGTAGGCCAATTCTTTTCACACTTCTCCTAAACACATCTATATTTTGGGGTCCAAAAATTTCATAAGTCTGCTCCAAGTTTATTTTAGGTTTATGCCTCCATAGACTTCTAGCTGACCTTCTGTCATGACCTCCAGAGAATGATCTACCAGAATCCATTTAGTGAACTGATAACTGCTCAAAGATATGAACCCCTTTTGTGGACTGTATGTGTTCTCAAGGGAAAAAGCATTCTCACCTCTGTGAACCAAATCAAAAAGTGCTACCACAAATCTGCATGACTTATCGTTCTAGATAGTGGACTGGCTGCTGTGGGATCTCCTAAAGACTTCCATGCGCTTTCAATTGCTCCTTCTCTAATACTGTCAATGTCTTGAGGGTGAAGAGGAAGAATCATAGATTCACCAGGTTGGAAGAAACCCACCGGATCATAAACTCCAATCATTCCTATCAAACACTGAATGATGCCCCTCAGCACCTTGTCCATCCAACCCTTAAAAACCTCCAGGGAAGGTGAATTAACCACCTCCCTGGGCAGCCTCTTCCAGTGCCCAATGACCCTTTCTCTGAAAAACTTCCTCCTAATCTCTAGCCTAAGTCTCCCCTGGTGGAGCTTGAGGCCATTGCCTCTTGTCCTGTCCCCTGTCACTTGGGAGAAGAGGACAGCTC
>WAAB01004749.1:50622-74577 GCA_013389865.1 Piaya cayana | reverse complement strand
TTTTGACTGGACGCTTTTCCAACCTTCTCCTTCCTTCTTGGAGAGGGAGAGGAATTTCATAAACTCTGATCTCTGAAGTGGAAGAGTGCTAGAGATCTAAAGGATCAAGGAAAATTAAGCTCTTTTATTCATGACAAATTATCTTAGCAGATTTTTTCTATTCTCCCAAGTTAAACCAATATCAAATTGCGTTCTGCAGCTCTAGCTGTCCTTTAAGTGTGCCTTCCTTTTTTTTATTAATAGAGAACGCATACCACTTGTTCTGAAGATTCTCAGTCATATACACCTATCTCCAACTGTCCTACTGAAAAATAAATGTAAAATTCTTGATTGTCATACACAAGGTTTGGAGGTCAGTCACCTCTCTGAACAAGACCAGAGAACTTTGAACACATATATTTTATTTACTCTGCTTTTTAAAATAAAAATTCACTGATCCATAAATTTTCAAACTAATTTTAAGCAAATGATGTTTTTGTTAGAAAGCGAGAAGCTGACACTATTTATAATAGTGAAATTCAGAGTGTTTCAAGTGAAGTCAGTGGTACTAACTTCAGTGATGAGTCAGATTTATTCTTGTGTATTTCAGATTAGAAAAAAAGGATTAATTTATAATTCTCAAAATTAAGGAAGAAAGAGGAGTTTCTTGTATTTTGGTGAGGAAGAAGGTATTCAGAGAGAGCAGCATTGTTTTTTTGTTTGTTAGTACGTGATTCTTGTATAATGGTGAAACTTCAGGAAAATTTCTGCTGCTGCAGGTATCTTGCTGCAAGACATTCTTTAATGTTTCATCTGTGGGTTTTTTCCCAACAAAATAAAAGAAACTTTTCTCACACACACACAAATCAGCTAGGATATATAGATGATTGGAATAGATGGACTATGACAATCCTCAGGAAAAAATGTAATAGGTAATATGTTGGGTTTGAAATATTCCCCAAAGATTTCTGTTTTAATAATGAGTAAATATTTTTTTTAAAAATGCAAGTATTTTAGAATTTTGACTTGGAAATCAGGTGAATGTAAGGACAACAATAGATAGGAAAAATGACATGTAATTAAGTCAGAAAAGGAAAAAAGTTCTAAGAAAATGACTGATTCACTTAAACTAGTCATGTCAAAACACAAATTTAAACTAAATATGAACTCTTAGAAAAATACTAAGGGAACAAAGCTTAACTTGAATTGTTATAATTTCACATCTCTTCAGGGTTTGATGTAATTTTTTAAAAATTGGTAGAAATAAATTTGTTTCCCCTCTACCCCCCAGTAAGCCAGATATCTGGGGATTTCAAACAGTTCTGACAACAATGCTTACGTACTGTGAAAAACTCTAGAGGAATAAAACCTCCTTTCAGAACTTTATAGAGAAAACATTCACTCTTTACAACCAGTTTTGCTAAAATTAGCTACTTTCCTTTACAGACTTGAATCCAATCTTTCCCCTGGTGAACCTCCATTATTCCTCTCACGGAGGGTTAAAAGGTAAAAAGTCTTTACTACTCACAGTAGTGAACATTAATGCATGTCTAGCATTGTGGTGGGTATGTTGATGACAATTAACTAGCACAGATAATTGAGGAGTTTATGATAAGAAGCACTCTTCTGGTATTGATGCTTATAAAAAATGAAGTACTGATGGGAAATCAGAAGCTTGGGGCAGCTGTGGCGGCAGTGCTTATGAGATGGTGGAGTTGAAAAACCTGGGGAGGGTATGAGAAACAAAGATAAAAGCAGGATCACAGCCTTGAAGTTTGGTATAGTAGAATGAGGCTTCTTTGGGGACTTGCTTGTATCTATCTCATGGAATTCAGTCATGGGGAGAAAAGGTGTCCAGGAGAGCCTATTGATTTTCAAGAGTCACCTCCTTCAAATTCAAGAATGGTCCATCCTAAGAGAAAGAAAATCAAGCAAGAGATGAAAAAGAAAGTAAAGGGAAGCTGGAAGAAAGGTCTGGTGACCCAGAAGGAGTATAAAATAATTCTCAGAATCTGAGGGATAGGTTTTAGGAAGTTGAAGAAAGCCAGTCTGGAGCTGAATCTGTCAAGGGACGTGAAGGGTAACAATAAGGTCTTTTACAGGTATTGCAGGAAAAAGATGCCTTCAGGAAATGAGGTACAACATTAATAATTGCTAGATAGTGTTTGACAGAAGTCAGTGTCATACAGCATATGATAGGCTGTGTTATTTTACCATTCTGTAAATGTATTAATAAAGGACAGTCAAACTGTTTTCTAGGCCTTTAATCAAAACATATTCTAGATTTTTTTTATAAATATGGAAAGAAGACTAAATTCAAAGATCTTGTTAAATCTTTAGAAAATAATCAAATACTTAAAATACAACAGAAAAAACTTTACCTTTTACTGCTTTCTGGCTGGTTAATAGTCAAATAAGTAGTTTTGAATTAATTTCATGCATCTTTGCTTAGAAATCACATGTTTAATGTTAGAAATATAGTGTCAAATATTTTGTAGAAGAAGAAGAAACTATAGGTCGTAGTAGAAATGAAGGGCTAATTTATTTTGGTTATGTATTCAGAATGTTTTTTCACTTTTTTTTTTTTACACTATCTGTTCTATTACAAATCTATGCATGCAAACAAAATATACTGTGATAATTCAGTGGTTCAGAGGTATAACTCAGTATTCTTTTATTGGGTATTTGCTGTTTGTAAAGTTTTGAGTCAAAAAAACCCCCTTGCTGGGCACTCAAAACCCCACATTGATTCATAAATGAATCAAACACTGGTCGTGTAAACCATATCTGAATGAACAAGAAAGGGTAAGTTAACAGTTTCTCTTACATGCAGCTTTTAAAGATATAAAATTTGTGGTTTAACATTGAAGACACCAAAGGCATGTAATTTCAGAAGAAAGCTTATTTTGTCCCACTATTCTAATTTGGAAAATCTAGGAAGAATGGGGCTTGTATTGCATCAGCTGGTTTTCCCAAGCTGAGGAGTCTGAAGTTCAGTGGTAAGTTTAAAAAAAAAACCCTACTGTTTGCCAAGATTGCATAATGAAACATAAGATTATTCATCTTTAATTTTCAATATGCAGACCTGCCAAGCTTCTGAAAACCACAAATGCTAATACAGGTAAACTGTGGAAAACTGTGGAAACTGACTACTTTACACACCTTTAAGTCACTTGCAGTGGCAATCATCTCTGGTGCAGGCATGTGCCACAGCAGACTAGGGTTTGTGGCATACAGCAGGTTTTCTTGAGTCAGGGAAACTCCAGGGGAGTATAGAGACCTGCAAACACCCTACCAGGCATGACAGCTCTCTCAAAAACAGCTGATACCACATGGGCAGAGATGACATTCCCTGCAAAAGGCAGCCCTAGGAAGCATGGTAACCAGGAAAACTGCAAACAGGACGGGTTAATAGAGTGTGTGCATCAGCCTGGGTATGGAGTAGCATTTGCACAACAGCTCCTGAAGAAGTGGGAACAAGGAGGGTACCCCTCTGAGACTGGCATCCCACTGGCCTGGGGAGAGCATTGCATACACATGGCAGTAGTACAGGAAACAGTCAGGAATGGGATCCTGTATATGTCCTCACTCTTTTATAGTAGGGAAAAAGTCTGACAAGTAAAACAAATTGAAGAAGTCAAATGATAGGAAATCTCTGTTCTGAATCCATTGGCGCCTGGACATTCTGTTTTTCAGGAAGAAAAAAAAATGAATTATAAAAACATTAGCTTCCTTCATGAACATGTACTCACCGAAACCAGATAATGCAATAAAACGTACATTCTGTGGCAAGAAATTAACAGTTGAATGTTATTACTTTATACCACTCTCCATCCACATAGCAATATTCACAGAAAGCAACACAGTATCTTCTCTGCTGTTAATCAGACTGGCCATATGACAGCCAATTTTTGTAATGTCCAAGAAATTTAAAAAAATATAATTGGGGGAATTTATTGTATGTTGGATGATTTCCTTAAGGGCAGTGCTAAGGAGAAAAGAGAGCATATTTATAAGGAAACAGTTGAAACAAATTGACTCTCAAGGGCATCAAAGAATATCTGAGAAATGCAGAATGATATCCAGTATCTCAGGAAATACTGAAGATGCTGACAAAATAATTTAAAAAAATAGATTAACTTAAAAGACTAAAGGAAAAACTCCACATTTTTAAGAAAGGAGATAATTTACATAAGTATAGGACAGCATTTGAAAAGCAAAACCTTACTGAAAAAGCCCATGGCATCTTCCAGAGTTTAAGTATCTGGAACAAAACACAACAAGCAGTACCTGAATAGTTCACCTCTTCATATGATCCTTCCTTTGAAGTCCTGATCAAGTGTTCTTTGAAACTGTTATACTAGGTGACTGGATGTGTTGCAAGGTCATCTTTTCCAGGCCTGAAAGTGAAAGCCAGGGACTAGTTTACATACAGGGATGAAATTTCCAATGTTAGCTCTTTAGTTTTCCTTGTAATATCCAAGTTGTTATATGGGATAACTTGCTTGCAGTGAAATAACTGACACCTCCAGAGAAATATGTATGCTTTAATTTCAAAAGAGGGAAAAAATAGATTTTCACATTAAGAAGTTTCTATTAATGACGCTCAAAAAGATATCAGTTGTTCAAAGCAATGTAGTTGAAGTGTAATTTCAGTCTTAGCCCTGAACAAAGTTATCTATGTTTCCTGACAGACAGAGAGTTCCACATTAAATTTGCTAGCTTATTCTAGTGAGCTGCAGGGATTCTGTATCCACAGATACAGCATTTTACCAAACAGCAGTGTCAACAAGGTATGCAGATAACAGACTTGTTGCTTGATAAACATATACAGTACAAGCTTAAAGTATTATGCATAAAAAACATTACCACATGTCATTTAGAGTAGCCTGAAGTGACACATTGCATTGGATTGACTATAGATTAAGAACACTAGCAAGTATGGGCAGGTATAAAGTTTGCCACTAAATGCATGAGAGAACTATCCATACATTAGATAAACACAGAACCACCCACAGAAACAAACCAACAAAAAATAAGCTTATATGTTAATCTTCTAAAGGAAAAGATTAAACTGCCATGCTATGACACACTGTTATTCAGTAATGTATATGTCATTCAAGTGTGTAGAGGAAAAACTGGGACTTAGGTGTGCTTTTTTTTTTGTTTTGAAATAACCTTTCACTGAATAGTTGCTAATTGTGAAGTCTGCATTTAGATGAACATGAAAGACAGTTTTTGCCTCTTTCCAGCCTTCTACAGAAAAATGACATTTTCTTATAAGACCAAACTTATTGTCAGAATCACACTTACATTCCATTGTATTTTTATTTTTTAACTGAAAAAACCTGACACAAACCTAGACATAGGCTAAAGATATTGTATGAGTTATAATTAATGTGCAAGGATCACAAATATGTTCATTTTAGTATTCAGTGTAAATTTTGCTGAATTCTTCAGTAGACAAAACGTTAATGCTCTTGGCAGTATCAGTTCCAAAACCACTTCAGAAATCCCACAATTTTTTTTGTTGTAAAAACTCATTACTATTTTAAGTTAAAAAAGGAGATGCAAGAGATTATTTGTGATGCTCTTAATAGTTCCCCTGTTTTCAGTTTCTTTTTCCATTGACTTTTTGCAGGCAAACCAAGAAGTATATGTGTGTCGTGGCAGGATTTATTCACACCTCACAAGCTACCTAAACTGCTGTTTTGCACAACCATTTTGATGCACTTGGAAAAACAGCTTCTTTCCCTTTTTTTTGGGCTACTATCTGATCCAGTGGAACACAGCCTTTGTAAGGAGATTTCCTTTAGTGCAGAAGCAGCCATTCAGGGTGCCAGAGCAGCCCCTCAGCCTGTCTGAAACTGATGTATTTGGGGAAAAAATATTCCTCAGTTATTTGATGAAGGGGACTAATAATAGGTCATCCTGACCAGGCACACATGGAAAAGGAACCCATTGTTACAATATAGTGATCCAGAGCACTTGGGCACTCCCCCAGTGTTCTTAGGGTCCTGTGTGCCTAGACTGGTGCCCCACCGTTACCTGAGAAAGAGATTGACCATCAGTCATTCCTGCCTTGGACACCTAAAACCTGGTTTGTGAGCCAAGACAAGTGGTCTGATGCAACTAGTGGTAGTTTGACACTAGTCTGACATCTTTCAAGAGCAGCCAAAGTGAATATTAAGACATAAAATGAATATTCATATATCTGACAACAGTCAATTATCTCAAAATCCTAGAAGTATGTGATTACATAGAAGGTGCTTTGAGGTCTTTTGCATTGCAGCAGGCTGAGACAAGTAATCTCCCTCAGAGTCGGGACACCTTTCAGGTGTAATGCACTATCTCATTTGCTAAGACCAAATGAAAATGTCTTAGGTGAGGTAAACTCCCTCGAGAGCCAACCATCATTTGCCAAGAATACTGGTGCACTGAATGTGTCAATTCTCACCATTCTCAAGAAAACTTCCAGAATCCTTGGGATTTGACCATTGCCTGTTGGGAACCTTAGTGTGCTATATGTGAGTATTCTCACCAGGTTTTCAGGCTCTTTCTCTCAAGTTGTACTTCTCTTATGCTAAAATATTGATGTAACTTTGTATGCATACGTGTTGCCCTGTGTTTGACTTATCACATCATGTATTAAAAAGGAGTGAAGCTTGTTATTTTTGAATCTGATTAAGCCACTGATTAATTTGATTATGACACTTACACTGAATATTTTAATCACTTTGCTAATCAACTGATATTTGATTGTTAATAGTTTTACAATTTTTCCTTAGTAGCTTCTAAATGGCTGATAAACCAAAGTTTTGTAAATTCCTATCCACAGCACTGTGACACAGTATTTTGCTTAGAATGTCCAAAATATTTTTGTCATGAATTGGCTAGAGTATTCTAAATATTATGTTCTGTGGCTTAGTTTTTGTGACAATAGGGACTGCACCTGAGAAGGAAGTGTGACAAAAGTTGAGTTTCGTTCCCAGAATTGATTTCCCAAAAATCAGCCAATTAAAGCAGAGGAGAAGGTGTGTTTGACCAATCCATGAATGCTTGGCCTAACATTTTGGGGGAAACTAACACAAGAGCCTCTCACTGACCTTCAGAGACCCATATCCAACATGCACAGAGAGAAAAATACACCTCCTTTTGCCTTCAATGCTAATGAGGAGGAAGGCACATGAAGCAGCACTGGATAAAAGGTGTCTGACCAGGTGACAAGGTGGGAGCCCATCCACCACCTTGAGGAACTTAACAACAGAAGGACATCTCAGAGTACCAGCGCTGGAATGCAGGGTAGAGATCTGTCTCTCTCTTACCTTTTTTTTTCCATTTTCTTTCTCTTTTCTGTTTCTTCACTCCTGCAAACCAACACTTACTTTTCAAAAGTCAGAGCTATAGCCTAAAAACACATAAATGTCAAATAAAATCAATTGCTGGAAAGGATTGTTGGTGTTATTATCACGTTAACTTAAATCAAATGGGATTTATAACCTATTAGGACCTTTTAAAGGGACCTATCAGTATCTCAGTGAAAGAATGAATGGAGCCTCTAAGTGCCTCCAGCCAGAGGTCATGAAGAAAGATACAGCTGGAAACCAGCTTGTGGCTTAGTGTTAACAGAGATGGGAGAGAAGATTTGTGCTCAATTATCAAACACTAGGACACTAATTTTTACTCTGCTGCAAAAAGTATTGATACATAAATGTAAACTGGATATTATAGGATGTAAATTAATCTTCTTGAGTTTTGGTTGAGGGATGTGGTGAAGTGCAAATTGTTATGTCTGGTTTTGTTTTGATTAATTTCACAAACCAGTGTGTAAGCTGAATGTTTCTGAAAAAAATCCAAACAAACCTCACACAAGTAAGTGTCCATAATAGCAGGAAACCTTTGAATTTCAATTTTATTCTGTAAAATTTGGAAAGGAGGAAAGAATCAAAACAGTGACTACTCTTGGGTATTATTTATCAAAACAATAAGAAAGAATAGAATTAATTGTCTGATACATCTCCATGAGGACAAATTAGTTTCAAGCTCTCTGAGAAGATGATTTTCTTCAATGTTGCTCACATCTTCCCATCCCAATGAAATATTAGTAGATTATTTTCATACCTACATCCAATTAGCAAGGAAAAAAAACCCCAATATTAGAAGTTACATTTTTTCTGTGATCATTCAATCATTTCTCTTTTTTGCTAACCTATAATCTTCAACAGTCTGCCAATTAGGCTAAATTGAACAGATAAAGCTACTACTATGTAATAGTATTCAGTTTGAAGATGACTTCTTGAGAAGACTTGTTTGTGAGATGTGTGGAACAGATGAATAAGCAGGTTCAAAAACTGCACCTGTCCTTGAGCAAATTAAATAAACATCTCACTATGTAATTAACATGACTTTAAGTTAAATATTCTGTATAATACAAAAAAAAAAAAAAAAGACTAATTAGTTCACTCTCTGACACTTCCAAGGACTCAGAAACAGGTATCTGCTGAGTTGCTGAGAGCAACTTTAAAAGTTTTTGCAGTATGAGAAGCCAGCGTAGTTCATGAGTTTAACTTATTTGTTAAATATAAGACTGTGCTGAAGAGTCAGGAAAAGTGCCTTGACAGGAAGCTAAAGTTATTCCAGGTCCATGGAATAGTGTCAGAATGTTCCCACTTTTGCTCTAAATTGAACTAAATTAGATTGTCAAAGCAAGATGAGAATGAACTATATCTTCTCTCTCTGTTTTTTTCTTTTCTCCACTATTGACTATACAACAAATAAGTATAGCTTTAGTACATTTAGTAATTAAAATTCCAGAATTACCACAGAATGTAATTAATTGGAAGAATTTTAAAATTTTCAAGGTCAGTAAAGGATGAGATTTTAACAATTTGGAACACAATAATCACTGAAAAAATAGAGACCAAAAGTGAATTTGAGGCCAGATAGTCCAATCTGTTGCACAGAGATGGTGAACTCAGACAAGATTACTCAAGGCTTTGTCTAACAGGTTGTTGCAATATTTCCATTTCTTAAATTCATTAATAAATCTTAAAAATTGAAAAGCAATCAGAATTTTAAAGACATTATCACTTCAAGCTACAGTGTGTTGTAGTGTCATCAAATTTAACTGACAAACTAGTGCTTCAGAACTCCACCAATGGAGATCCGTGTTGTCTCTATGAAATGAACAGTGCTCTTTCACAGCTCATCTCTTCTTAGAGTGCTTAAAACATCACAAAGAAATAAAGTGATGATCACTGAAAACTGTCACAAAAAATTATAATCTATTTGAAAATAAAAGACAACAACAAAACACATAGCTAAATGTTTCCATTTTCCACAGATAAAATGCAATTCCTTGTTAATGCTCTTTTTTCTACAGCAATTCTGAATATGACTGAACATCTGCTGTGGATAAGCACACACAGTGTTTAAACAAATATACCAGCTGGCACGTTGAAATCACCCTGTTGACTCACCTCTGACCAGCTAACTATTTCTGTGTTTAAAATAACACTGTAAATTATTTTTTTAAATGAACAAAGCAGAATATAAATAAATCCAACAACATTTAATAGAAGCTTAGTCTACAAATCTATATAGGTTATAAAAGCAGCCACCTTTTTATTAGTTTCTTCTGGACTTCTTGTTTCTTAAACTGGAAAAGAAAATAAAAATATTGAAATACTCTGGTGGATAGCTATAAATACTACTTAGTTCACCTTTTTTTCCCCCCCAGATTAAAATTTCTTTTTTTGTAGAACATACTGTAAATTATCTGCAAAGTACATGTAGTCTCATACTCAGTCAGAGAAGTTCCTTATTACATACTGGTAGAATTCAGGTACAGGGAGTGGCCATCATCTCAGCAAAAGTATGATTGAGATATATGGTTATATGATGTGCAAATAAATGTTGTTTTTAGCAGAAAACCTAAAATTATGTTGATAATGTGTATCTACAAAATGGATCCAAAGTCATGTGACTTCCTGCAATATGCACTTCAATAATTTCTTTATCCATGTATTAAAAGATGACAAGAATATTTAGTAGCTTGCTTACCTTTGCCGCTCATGACTGAGAAAAAAGCTAATGAAATGAACTGCAAACTTAGCCAATATTAAATTAATTTAAAATTAGCAAGTAAATGAACCTACCCTTTCATTTACCATAGTATTATTGAAGTTTTCCAAAGTCAATAATGAATGTCAATTATGTCATCATAACTATCATTCATATATGTGTCAGAATAATCCTGTCAGTGGTATAAATGTGTGCAAAAGTTTTGTTTTCTTTTTTCCTTAATATTCATTTCCAGCTCTTGACTATCAGAAAGAAAACATCTTGAAAGAAATGAGAATTCAAACTGATTGGTTTTAGATACTAATTTGCAGAGAGTTATAAAGGATGTAACTCCTTTGCATCTCTGAAGACTAATAGAATCTCTTCTGGAAAGTGTCAGTCCTATCACCTATACTCTTGCACTGAATTGTCCTTGGGAAAAAAGTATTATTTCTCATTAATTTTTCCCAGTTCAATTTTGACATAAGCCAGAAGAGGACCATTAATATGCATCAAGACAGAAGAGGACAATTGCTATTTTGGATAGAGGATGAACCATTTGAAATATAGCTTCCTGTACTTCATAGTAACACTTTATATATCTTATGATGGACTCCATAATTATAAGCTTGATAATTGATATAAATACTTGGAAAGTTTCACATTTACACTTTTTTATTTGAGCAGCTATAGCTTTTTAATTCTTCACAAAGTGTACAGCTTTGTGATTAGGAATGTATTGCTTATATTCCCAAGGAAAAGAATAATGTCTGTTTATACCTTTTGCATGTGTTTTGAGATAGAAAGTTTTTTCTTCTGAAAATTTTATTTAAGAAACTCTTATCAAATGATTTTTGTTAGAGAGCAAAAAGGTAAAAGATGGGAATAATTTTTTTCCTCTGACACTAGTTTTCTTCAGGTGATTATGAACATCAATAACTCTTTCATGCCTTTTTATGTCTGAGCTAATTTATCCATGCTTAAAGTTAACAGTACAGACAAGGGCTATCCAACATAACACATAAACAACAGACAGCTGAACTCTGTGGGGCATTGGCTTACCTTCTACAACATCTAGTAGTGTATGCCAAAAACATAAGGAACAGAAATTATAGTTCATGAATAATACGAAACTACTGGATAAGGTATTTAGCTCTAATTGTTTCAAAAGGCGCATTCAGCTCAACAGCATGAGTCAGTCTTCTGAGATCAAGGTCAGACTTTTCACTCATTTACAGAGTGGCTGGACAAAGTCTATATAGGATTGATTTCATAGTGGTATGAACAAAACTTGTAGCATAAAACCAGAAGGCGAAGTTGTTAAGACCCTAGCAAAACAGTTTTGACTAGAAAAATAGCAGCTTACTGATGAAATCTTTGCTGTGGAAACTGTTTGTTTGAAGGCAAGTTCATATTAGCAGCTAAAAAGGCATTCTACTACTCAAAGAAATTAGTATGTTGATTGTTTTCTTAAAGATAAAGACAGAGGCAGCTTGCCTTTCTAGAGATTGTTGGAAACTTCCCAGTGTTGTCAACACATTGATGCTGTTCAGAATACAAAATGTGGTCACAATTACATTAGCATAAGAGATACCATTGGTACTGATGGTACTGTCTAAGAGTTACTGATGTATTTATATTTTCTACTGGTTTATCCTAAGATAATGAAAAGTAGCTTTATGTCTCATTGAAATAAAAGATTATATGGTGCATATAGAATACATACATAAATATATATATAATTTTATGACTTTGCTAAAAGGCACAATAATTTACAAATTAAGTGTATTCTGCCCTTTCAGTTGATTAAGTGTTAGAGCTCACCCCATTCTGCACAGTCAAAGGGAGAGGGTCTTTTGACACCTGCATGGCAAATTGGAGACCGACAAATCTCCCAGGGTAAACTCAAATGTAGTATTTATTGGACACAGCCAAAATTTCACTTGGTTCTGGAACTCGGTCTGGGAGTTGCAGAGTCACTGGCAGTTCGACAGATCCTTGCCAAAATAACCTGTGTGTGAACCCTTTGGGTATGTGTGTGCAGCTCTGTGGCGAGGGCAGGGGACACTGTTCCACCTTCCTTCCCCAGCCCCAGTCTGCAGCATCCTGCCCAGGAAAATGAGTCCATTAGCAGGTGAGTTGGGGCAGGGAGTAGTACCTGCTCTTACACCTCCCCCTCTTATTGTTAAGCAGGGGCCACTGAAAAGCCCCTCAGGTGCACACAGCCCTGTACTCAGACAATGTTTAAGACATAACAAATGGAAATAAGAAAGTAGATTTTTACAGAAGGAAATGCTGGTTGCAGTTCTTCAGAGAAAGTAGTTGATATAATTGTTAAACTAATGAATGGAAGCCAACAATCTTTAAATTAATGATAGAAGACAACAGTTCTTACTATCTGTGCTTTGTAGGTGCCTGTGTGCTTCTATTACCAAAAACTTCAGTGAGTTCATAGTCTTTTGGGAGAGCTCAGTGTTCCTTTTAAGTGTACATGGTGACATGAGTATTAAACAGAAAACTACTTCGATACTGATTTTCTAGATAAGCCATCCTTATATCTTTATGGTATAATATGCTAATGATAGGGTTTTTTGGCAAATAAGATTGGATAATGCATATATTATATAACCTAGAAAACTGTATTCAGAAAAGAAGGAAGTCATAGACTGCAGATAATTTTAAAGTATTTGCCAGGCAGAAGATCATGCAAGTAAGATGTTTTATAAATAAAGGTGTTTTCAAAAGACTAGTTATTTTTTTGGTTGGAAAAGGTTAGTTTTTGAAACCTGGTATCCTGAAGTTTATTTAAAATGTAAATAACTGTAGTAATGTAAGTTACTTAAAATTGTGAAAATTTTTCTCACATGTTTACATCAATTACATCAAGAGCAATGGGTCTGTTATCTAAGGTTTCTTTAAATGACATTAACACTGCCTAACACATAGTAAAGAACAGTAAAAAGTGTTAAATAAAATAATTATTTTGGGCTTTATGGGAATTTCTGTTAATTTTCTGAATGATTATGAAGTGTTTAAAAAAGTACAAGAACTTTAAATGTTGGCTTAAGCTTTGTATTGATTTTAAAGTTATTTTATCATCCAGAATTAATTTTAAAACTGAGTCAGGTCACTAATGACAGAAATTGTCTGCTCTCTGTGATCAGCCTTTAGTGAAAGGGCCTGTATGGGCATAATTACAAATCCTGAGTCTCCCAGGAATTAAATACAGCTAAACCAGCATGAACATCTTTTCTTTAAAGATGATTCCCCACTAGTAGCTCAGATGAATTGGCAAGGCTGAAAATATTCTGACACTCCCTTTTGTCTTCATCTCTCTTGTGAACAAATGTATGACTTATATTCAAGACAAGATTGCAGTTTTTCAGGACCACTGAATTGAATGGAAACACACAAGCAGAGCAATTCAGGTCATCCCTTGTAGTGAAACAAGAAATTCAAATTACTTTTGAAGTGTGTTTTCTTGGTTTTCCTAGCATTTGAAGAACAAAGAGAATGGCACTGGGACATGGACATTATTTATAGAAGAAAATGGTTCATAAGCTTTATTAGGTAATGTTATGAAAGTGATCAGAAATTATATAAGTGTGTTTTCTGGTAAGGCTGATGACACTCCAGAGAATAATAGATAATACAGATAATAACTGTATAATATTAACTTATGTAATAACCGTTACAAATGCATTGAAGTGACAGTTCAATGGGGGGGGGGGGGGATGGTTGAAATTAAAACAGTTGATCTTGGACTAAATGATAGCAGAAGAAAACAACTTATAGCATATAAGTAATTTTTCTCCTGGAAGAACGCTTAAGTGGAGTTGTATCGGTATGTAAAGCCTAAAGTCTGTTCTTGTTGAACAGATTAACAGAGAATAGCATGTATTTTTTTAAATGGCAAAAATATATTCATAATAATTCTGTTGAACTTAATTTCAAAGTGTAGATGAAATGATGTGGAGCTGAATTAATAACTGAACACATGAAAGCAACAATAAGGAGAAGATTTAGAGCGGCAACCCTGAAAAAACAGAGCTGCCTCTTTGGAAAGTAAAGGGTCATTGGCTGTATTTCTTGCCAACATAAGTATTTTGTTCTCTGAGGCAAAGAAAGTAGCTTTATTTATGAGTGTGTTTGATTGCATTTTTAGTGATATTGCCCATTAACACAATATAATAAGGGGACTCTGCATGTAAATTATTTTCATATGCAAAACCCTTTTTCACAAGTTTTATTTTCTATGATAGAATACTAATAACTGAACATGCCATATTGCAGACAAAGGGAAAAAACAATGCTTCTCACATTTTCTGTTTCCTAGGACAAATTCCACTTCTGTTTCCTAGGACAAATTCCACGAGCATCTTTTGAATACATGTGCTGAGAAGTGCAAAACTCCAGGACGCATAAAAGCACTCTAAGTGACACTCCATCATATCTGAAAATTCATGGCAGTCAGGTGAAGTCCCCAGTGACTGGAGAAAAGGGAATTTTGTACCCATTTTGTAAAAGAATGATAAGGAGGACCCTGGGAACTACTGACCAGTCAGACTCACCTCCAAATAGAGTAACATTATGGAACAGACACTCCTGGGAGACATGTTGAAATGTATGGAAGACAAGGAGTGCTTCGAGATAGACAAGATGATTTCAGCAAGGACAAATCACACCTGTCTAATCTAGTGGCTGTATCCAATGGAGCAAATCACCGTTAGACAAGGGAAGAGATACAGAAGTCCAGATAGATGGCATCAGTATGTTCACTGATTCAGTTCCACACAACTTTCTTGCCTCTAAATTAAAGATACTGAATTATGGAAGGACTGTTAGATGACTAAGGAATTAGTCAGATGACGGCATCCAAAGGCTTACAGTCAATGTTTCAATGTCCAAGTGGAAACCAGTGATCAGTGGTTGCCCTCATGGGTGTGTACTGGGATCAATATTATATAATATCTCACTCAATAACATTGATAGTCAGATTGAGTGCACCCTCAGCAAGTTTGTAGATGACATGAAGCTGAGCAGTGTGGTTGATTCAGTTGTGGGAAAGCATGTCATCCAGTGGGACCTTGGCAGGCTTGAGAAGTGGGCCCATTTGAACCTCATGAAGTTAAAAAAGACCAGGTGAAAGGTGCTGAATTTCAGCCAGGGAAATCCCTGACATCTATACAGACTGGGTGAAGAACTGATTGAGAGTAGCCCCAAGGAGGGCTTGGGGTTATTGGCAGATAAAAAAGGTGTATGAGCTGAAACATGTACTTGCAGCTCAGAAATGCAATGTATCCTTGGCTGAATCAAGGGAAAAGTGGCCAGTAGAATGAGGGAGATGTGAGGCCCCACCTGGAGTACCCTGTCCTGATCTGGAGCACTCAGCACAAGAAAGGCATGAACCTGTTATTGCATGTCCAAATGAGGTCTGTGAAAACGACCAGAAGGCTAGAACACCTGTCCTGTGAAGAAAGCCTGAGAGAGTAAGGGTTGTTCAGTCTGGAGAAGAGAAGGTTCGAAGGAGACTTTAATGCAGCTTTTTAGTATTTAAAGAAAGCTTAGAAGAAAGTGAGGACCTACAGTGATGGAATAAGGGAGAATAGTTTTAAACCGAAAGATGATAGATTTAGATTTAATATAAGAAATAATTTTTTTCAATGTGAGTGTGATGAGACACTGGAACAGATTGGCCAGTGAAGGAAAATGTTAAAATTTAGTTGGGCAAAAGCAGATCACATAATTTTTAGCTCCAGCAGAACAAAGAGGAAAGATTCTTTAATCCACTGTAGAGTGTAAAGTCCTCTTGTCACAAAAGGTGGTTGTTCACTAAGTGTTTACTCCACTTGAAATGTTTGCATGCTTGTTTATTAAATAAGTAAGCAGTAGCTTTGCTTCTTTGCAAATGCCATTTCTTAATTAGTAACTTAATTTTATGCAAATTTCTCCCATGATTTATCACTATTTACAACAGGAAAAGTTGAGAGTATGATCACTAATTCCTTATAAACTGGCCATGTTTCTGACAAAGATACACTCTGTTTATCTAGGGGATTTATTTGGTTGCACAGTAGTGGGTTTTTCTTAAAATTCACTAACAAAATAGTCATTTGATTACTGTTTTTCACAGAGTCAATGTGGTTGTTACTATTCCTCATAATTCATAGTTAAAAATAACTTTTTCTACCTAACTCATCGGATATTTGCTTTGTCGCTGTGTACATGGATAAAAAGCACTTCCATATAACCTCAACGTCTTTGACTTGAAGAGGTGACATGATAAGTGATAATGTACTCAGCAGGGAACACCATTTGTTGTTTTAAACACAATAAATCACATAATGTCATATGTATGACAAATTCACTAGCATAGTACAAATGTCATTAACTCAGACTGAACCCTGGCTTATCTCCAGTGATTTGAGTAGAATTAACCCCATGCTAAATCTGGTCCATTAACTTCTGTATTGTTTCTGCTACATGCAAATCTGTACACTCTGTATTCAAACATTTTATTACCAAGATTAATAGCCTCTCTCCTATTGCATTAAGAATCCAATAGCATGAGAAGGAATGCCTGGCATAATGCAAAATGCATAAACTTGTTAAAAATAACTACTTTGACGCAGTGGGTTTTGCTACCTAGGGACTGATTTTGAATCCTAATCAAGTTTATTACTTGCTCTACAGAAAACATACCAGAAATTCATGGGATTTCAGACAAACCCAGCTAGCTCTCCGCATACTGTTATACCTAGTATCTGTAGAGATTATCTGCAGAATATCTTTCTTATCCTAATAAATTACTGTACAATTGTCATTTATGGTGTAATAATTAGTGTAGCAATATGACTGGACAGCTCTAAAGATTTTACGAAGGATGTGTGATACTTAATTTTTGATGCTGGTGCATATTGATATTTTCAGACCAAGGGTAAGAAAATGTCTGATTTTGAACACACGTGTACTTGTGCTGAATGATGTGATCAAGTTTAGCCTTGACTCACAGTGACAAGTTAGCCATCTTTCCTCCTCCCCCCCTCTCACTTTTGCTTCTCAAGTTATAGGGTTAGTTTCAGGCCTTTTTTGTGTTAGACTTCATATATATATGTATTACAAAATGTAATGTTGGAATTTGGAATCTGTTTGATAAATTATCACAAACTTCATAAAAAACTCTCCACTAAAATATAAAGTTAAATTTTTCATTTTGATCCACAATGAAAAACTAAATTGAGTTCATATAGGTAGAAGTTCAAGGTCTGTAGACAAATACACATCCATACATGCTATTCTTTTTATCCATGTATTCAGTAGTATCTTCTAGTGGTGTCCATTTCCAAAATTATGTGAATTCACCTGAAAAACAGATTACTGTGGAACTCATGAAATACAAAAGATATAGAACAGGTAACACTAAAAAAAAGTGTAATTCTGTTATTTAATGCTACAAGTGATGATTAGGACAGAGGGATTATGAAATACTATAAATAAGAGCAGAATTTAGAGAAGATAGTAAAATTAATAGAGCAAAGAATTGCATAAATGTTCAAAATGACGGATAATTCTTTCTTATAGAACAAGTTTAAACAATCTAAAGGTGTTCACAGCTTTAAGCATGCATGTAGGGTGAAGGGAAAGTTCTTGTGATTTTTTTTCTCAAATAAATTGTTAGTGGATCTACAGAATTAATACAAGACAGGTTATTAATTTACAAGATTTCTAGTGGAGATGAAGCATTAAACAGTTGTTCATTTTTCACAGAGAAATGTGGGAAAATCAAAATTTTTAAAACATCTGCTATATCTGGTGGAAGTTGATTCATCTCAATCAATTTTGTATCATTGTTATGAAGGCCAAAGAGGAAAAATATGCTTTTATTTTACTAGTGTTATGTAATCTTCCAAATATTAGTTAGTGGTTTCCACATAAATCTTATTTAAAAGTACATGTAGAGAATAATTTGCTATTTTTTTCTATTGATATTAGATATAAATATTTTCTTCTAGGTACAAAAATATTGAATATATTTAATTTCTTAAAGATCACAAGGAAGTATAAATCCACTTTGTACAGCAGAGTTGCAATTCAAGAAGAAAAACTCCTTACAGGGAAAACTTTGAGAAAAGTATTGCTTGTTAAGTGTAACTCAGAGACTATACAGTCATGATAAACAGCTTCCAAAGGTATAGATATCACTGTTTCTGGAGTATGTCTATGTTTAACTTTTTGACTAAAATATTTTTTTTAATAAACTCATCCAATCATCATGAAACCTTTTCTGTTTCTTTCTGGAGGCCCAAGGTCTTTAGTTCCCAAAGATAAAATATTCTTCTATCATTATAGTGCAGTATATGATTCTATTATATATATTATCAATACGGACACAGGAAATAGTGAAATTAATTTCAACTATTGAACTGAAGCTATGAATATAAATTACAGAATTTTAATCATCCTATTTCTATAATAGTATAAAATCTCATTTTACTTTTCACTTAACTGGAGTATACTAAAGGAGGGCCCAACGTGCCAATCAGTATGTATGCAGAAGTTACTTTAGATATTTCAGAATGTTACACCTGTTTGCTGGTCTTTATCGTTCTTAATAAATTGATCAAAGTGTAGAAATTATAGAGAGCACTGTGCTACTCTATCGGGGTATCTCTGTAGATAATCCAGAGTCATGTCAACATAATTTAGAGCAGAAAATGCTTCATTTTGCTATCATTGATGTTTGAAAAGGTCAGAATTATTCATTCACTTGTAAGAAATGTGGTCTTTATAATTTATGACCATAAAGGCCTTTTTATTTCCATGTTTCCAGTCCTGTGTCATACACAAGATTCTCCTAAATGTGAATTTATTAAGTAATACTTTATGCCTATATACTGTTTTAGCTGTTGACCTTCTGCTTCATACACAGCACATTAAATCAGAATTACTACATAGTGCATTGAGCTTTAAAGTGATTTAATCCTTCACCTTAGTGGTATAGATGAGGGAAAGACATAGATAGTATCAATAAAGCAAATAACGTCTCTGAGGGTAAAATAATTGCATTGTTATAGTGACTTATTACCATTTCCTTATTAAATGTTATGCATATAGAAAATATAAGATGAGACTTGTCTTGGTGAAAATGTAAATAAAATGTTTTTATTTAAAGCTCACATTCCCATTTAGAACACATCTGAGAACTGAATTCTTAACAGTACTGATATCACACAGTAAATGGCTTCCATCTTTATTGTTTATGTGCATTAACAACATTTCCTTTTCTTTAAAAAAGCATATTATTAAGCTAAGATTTTCATATAAGTTGTAGCTTCATTCTCACAAAATATTGTCATTTCCACAGGAGCTACAAATATTTGCATCACATTACTGGACTATTAAAAGCATCACTACCATCTCCACAGGAATTTGTTCAGTACTAATTCTGGAATTTTTGCTGCTATTTTATGTTGAATTATTTTGCTTTTAAATAGTTAGTTTCCTGAAGTTACTGATCCTTATCTCCAAATATGATTTTTTTCATATTTAGATTTTTCTGTCATGTATGTTGAAGTATAAATCAGATTCACTCTGGATCACAGTACATTAGGGACTATAGGATACAGAATACCTGTATCTGTTTCTGTACTCTTGTATGAACTTTGGAAAATTCTCTCTTATGGCCTACATTTGCTTGCTCTTCTTCCTCAGAAAAATTAGCAACAGCACCCTGAGATTACCAACAAACTCTACAGCTCTTTCCCATCATGGATTTAGCCACCTGTGCTTTGAGCTATCTCTGTCCTGGAGCAACTGTGGGACTTGACTGCAGGGCAAGATCTGTGAGAAGAATAGACACACTCCTATCTCATGGGAGCTGTATGGAATCTCAAGTGCTCATTCTTGTTCTCGAACTTATCCGCTGCAACTGTGCACCTCGCTTCCCAAGCAGTAACCCTGAATACCTGTCCTGCCCTCAAACGTGCCTTCTTGCTGCTACCTTACCTGGGTATCACCAGACCACAGCCACTCCTGGCTCCGCTCAGCTGAGCTTGTGGAAGTATGGTGAGACTATGCCCAGGTGGAAAGGGGATGATGGGGAAGGGCCCCATTGCCCTGTAGGTGTGATGTAGCAATTTGCAAGGACTAAGCCCAAGTCAGCATAGCTACTAGCCTAAACGTGTGAGATTTAGCTATCTTTATTTTTTTTAGTAGAAGAGACAAGATGTCACCAACACCTTGTCCCAAACACAGCATCAGCCTTATATATTTCTGTACATTCAAAGAAATAGAAAACTGAACTATACAAACAACATGCTGATCCTAGAGTGCAAACATACCCAGATGTTTCGTGACCGCTCTGATTATAGTACTAACAATGGCAAAAGCAAATGAGGAAACAACAATCTAAATGGAACAAACTAGTCACTGAGTAAATATTTTCTACCCAATCCTGTAAACTGGGAATCTAAAGAAATTTAAGGGAGACTGCAAGGGGAGGGGCTGTGGAAGGAACTCAGAATAAAGAATTTGAGAGTATTTTGGGGGCTGGAGTAACCCAGTGCCTCCATGACTTTGCTCAAGGATTTGAGACCATCCCTGCAACACAAGGATGACAGAAAACAGGAGAGGACCCCAAGGAGCATAAGACTGCACACACCATGGCTAGGATTACACCCTGCAGCCCAGTACCTGACAATGAATCCCATGGCTGGATGCACTCTGCCAACATATAGAACTTTTCTCCAGGACTGCATTTTCTCTACTGCAGAGCATGGAGGTCATTATTTGTGAAATTGTGCATATACCTGTGATTGAAGGGTTTTGGTATTCAAATACATTTAATCTCCACAGTGTCATTTGTTTCTGTCATATGTGGCCTCCTCTCACCTCATGGAGGACTCTCTCCTTCCCCATGCAGTTTTGCTGTTTGAATTCCTGAGCAATCTCACTGTTTCTGACATAAATTTAAATGATACCCAGTGCAGTAAGTTCCTGGCATATGTGAAAACTTTCTTTGGTATTATAAAACAAATATACCAACATACTAACTATTCACTGTATTTCCATTTATTTGTCCTATTTATGTGTTCTTTTATTTTACCCTACACAGTCCTGAGAATTTTCCTTTTTTTCAAGGTCCAGTACAGTTGTCACAATGAATGAAAAAAAAACCTTTTTGCTGTATTGGTGCTACTGTAATTACATAGATTGTTTTGTTGCTATGAATCACTAGTTCAGACTTGTTTTGGTTTGTGTGTACATTTTGTTCTGAATTTTAGAGAGATGTGTGTTCCACATAATTAGGGGACAGGAGCTAAAATATATAACTCCATTTATATGAACAGAAGGAAATAAAATATTATAATAATGGCCTTCAGAGTTATTAAACTAGTTTCACAGTGCTATCCATATCTATGCAACCTCATTATTGCTGTGTCTCCTATCCCATGTAAGTAACTATTCTCCTTCCTGCCCACTTACATAAAAATGACTAAATGAACATCATCTTGCTCTTTTACTCATTTAGAATATTAGCGGTTTTAGCCATTGTGTTTTATAAAACTCTGTTATGACAGTGGTCTACCTGGAAATGAAGCAATGCTTCAGGATACCTCTGTGAGCCTTTTGTTATCAAATGCTGACAAGTCCTGTGATTCTGCTATTCTGTGTTCTCTTACTGTCTCGCACATGAACATACTGCCCTGCCCAGCCATGGGCCCTGCCAAGCCAGGCTTACCTGCAGGACCATGTCCCAGCGCAGTCTTGGCCCATCCCCATCCCCAGAGGTGGGATGCCTGAGGACGTATCTGTCCCATTGCCTCCAAGTTGCCCTGCTCCTAGTTAGGGTGGTAGGATGGGTCCTGACTGCCAGATCCTGCTGTGATCAACCCAAGGGAGGACCTGGCACTCAAAGCCTTGGTGAGCTTGGTGAACATCCTTGGTGCCCTAGTAACTAGTTCGGCTATGCAAGTTCAAAAGCATCTGTGGGTAGATCATCAAACCCATAAATGTGAACATAGGTGACCAAATATTACCTGGTATATTTCCTGTCATTCATTTTCAGTTATAGATCGTATCAGCTAAGTTACATCATGAAAATCTGTATTTTTATAAAAGTCTACTTCGGTTGACATTTGTTGACATAGTCGATAAATGTTATAGTGGTTTTTGAACATCATGAATTAATATCAAAGCATTTAACACATGTCCTTTTATTTTCACTTTGAAAGATAGACATAACCATAATCGTAGTTTTTAATTTTTTTATCATCTAATATCAGGCTGTGACTGACACAGTTCTGCCCATTTTTTTTTCCCTGCAGGAAGCAACGATCTATTCAGCAAAATTCTATGATTTTACAGCAAGATAGCATAATCTCTGTCATTGTACTTTTCTTTTTTGTTTTCCTTTTTTCTTAATTGGGAAAATCTCTTTCAGTGCTCCCTACAGTACCTTTTGTAACAGAGATGCAGCTACTTAATGGCTTTGTAATTATCAATATTTAGAAGCCATGAAAAATACTCCGTAGTTTGTTTAATTTTGAAGTTCTTTGGCTTGCTTTGATAGAGTATTTCAACAGATTAGTGAATAAGTTGTGGCTGGATCCATCTGAAAGACTTTTACAGGAAACATAACTAATATCAAAGTATAAACCAGGGCAAAATTCTCCTCCTTTTATTTCGTCTGTGTGAAATAAGGAGTAAAACCAGAAATGCTATTGCTATGTACAGCAATAATGAAGTTTCAAAGAGTAAAAAAAACCCCAAAAACCTGTCATCCCAGTTCAACTTAATAAGTTTTCTTATAAAATAATTATTACTAAAACAATATAAATAAGGAACATGAGGTGTTCATTTTTTCATTCTGCATCCTGGCTTATAAATGGACCAGAGGAATAGGAAGCTAATAGCAACATCACAGTTCAATGTGAGAAACATTGAGGAATATTAAACTGTCTCTGTGCTGCATCAATGTAAATGAAAATCACGAAGTGAAAATCTAAGCTAATATAGGATTGTTTAAGGGGTTTGTAGCTCTGATTTTGTATTACTACAAATGATTTTAAATTACTTGTGGAAAATCTTCCCTATCTCTTTCCCTCTCCCTCAGGACTCTGAGATGCATCTTATTGGGTCCCATAGATTTACATATGTTCTAATTCCTCAGGTGGTCACAAATCCAATCTTTTCTTACAGTGGGAGGGAGTTCACTCCTCCAGCCCCTTCCTTACAGTCCATCCACTTTAAAGGCATGTAAAGGAAGGTTGTTAGAGAAGACTGAGGCAAAACATTTTTTGAGTTCCTCAGCCTTTTGAAAGAAGTCTGATGTCCTGATACCTACTGTGTTGTCTCAATGGCTATACTTGTGAATTGGATGATTGCTCCCTCTGTGGATAGGTAGAAAGAGGAATGATGAGGCAGTGCCAGATCATCCAGTCTAAGCACTGCACCATTTCTTCAAGTGTTTGGTTCAAGAAATGTTGTGAAATTTCCATGCTATTTCAATAACATCTTTCTACCAATATTCCTCCTGTTAGAAGGAATTGCCTTTTCGATGTTTCATACATGATATAAAATACCCTTTATGTTGGAAAAAAACAGCTGCAAGACCTTTAACATTATATGCAGACAATTTAGTAACATATGGAATCATGATGCAAGACATAACAATTTAGAAATATCTTGTCCCTTGAGTCATGTAAAGATGTCATTGATTTCTGTGTAAATAAGATGATATATACTTTTTCCTCAAGATTGTGGCAAATCCCCTTCAAATTACCATATGTTAATTTTAAAGCTATTTTTATTTCAAATGATTCCATTAATAATAATTTACCTGAAAGCTTCAAATTCTTTTTATCTTCCATATAAATGGTCAACATTTTAAAAGCATTCTTCCAGTTTCACCTT
>WAAB01004749.1:30050-49631 GCA_013389865.1 Piaya cayana | reverse complement strand
ATGAAGTTTCAAAGAGTAAAAAAAAAAAACCCCAAAACCTGTCATCCAAGTACAACTTAATGAGTTTTCTTATAAAATAATTATTACTAAAACAATATAAATAAGGAACATGAGGTGTTCATTTTTTCATTCTGCATCCTGGCTTATAAATGGAGCAGAGGAATAGGAAACTAATAGCGACATCACAGTTCAATGTGAGAAACATTGAGGAATATTAAACTGTCTCTGTGCTGCATCAATGTAAATGAAAATCACGAAGTGAAAATCTAAGCTAATATAGGATTGTTTAAGGGGTTTGTAGCTCTGATTTTGTATTACTACAAATGATTTTAAATTACTTGTGGAAAATCTTCCCTATCTCTTTCCCTCTCCCTCAGGACTCTGAGATGCATCTTATTGGGTCCCATAGATTTACATATGTTCTAATTCCTCAGGTGGTCACAAATCCAATCTTTTCTTACAGTGGGAGGGACTTCACTCCTCCAGACCCTGCCTTACAGTCCATCCACTTTAAAGGCATCTAAAGGAAGTTGGTCAGAGAAGACTGAGGCAAAACATTTTTGAGTTCCTCAGCCTTTTAAAAGAAGTCTGATGTCCTGATACCTACTGTGTTGTCTCAATGGCTATACTTGTGAATTGGATGATTGCTCCCTCTGTGGATAGGTAGAAAGAGGAATGATGAGGCAGTGCCAGATCATCCAGTCTAAGCACTGCACCATTTCTTCAAGTGTTTGGTTCAAGAAATGTTGTGAAATTTCCATGCTATTTCAATAACATCTTTCTACCAATATTCCTCCTGTTAGAAGGAATTGCCTTTTCGATGTTTCATACATGATATAAAATACCCTTTATGTTGGAAAAAAACAGCTGCAAGACCTTTAACATTATGTGCAGACAATTTAGTAACATATGGAATCATGATGCAAGACATAACAATTTAGAAATATCTTGTCCCTTGAGTCATGTAAAGATGTCATTGATTTCTGTGTAAATAAGATGATATATACTTTTTCCTCAAGATTGTGGCAAATCCCCTTCAAATTACCATATGTTAATTTTAAAGCTATTTTTATTTCAAATGATTCCATTAATAATAATTTACCTGAAAGCTTCAAATTCTTTTTATCTTCCATATAAATGGTCAACATTTTAAAAGCATTCTTCCAGTTTCACCTTTGTTGTATGAAAAAATTTTGTGAAATATCCTTCTGAAGAATGAATACTAAAATTAGCTGTCCACAAAATCAGATTGAACCTTTTTCATGATGATAGCAAAGAACGGCAGGAACAAAAAAGTCTCAGAGAACTACTTACACCATATTTGGGGATAAAGTTTTTACATGCTTAGATTGCTTCGATGAAGGTGAAATATTTTGGGAGTATGAAAATTTTTAGTCTCAATAGTTAATTAAAATTTGTGATCAATTATGTACTAAAAATTATTAAAAAAAAAATCAGAAATGTAACTAGTCATTTTGAAAGTTATATAGAAATATAGTGGTTTCAATATCACTTAAATTACCACCTCCAACATTACTTTTTAAAAGGATTCTTAATAAAGCATTTTGTCTTGATTTCTGTTGTAAATCTTTGCAGGACCCTATTTGAATAATAATTCCCCTTTTACTTACCTGTATTTATTTCCTAAGACTTCTAAGGGTATTTGAAAGCAGATGTTCCTTTTTATATGTATATACCACATGTTCTGCCAGGTATATCTACCATAATAAGTTTCTTGTAATCTCTGTGTGTTTTGATCATCTCAACTGCATTTCTGGAAGGCAATTTTATTCACTGCATGTCAGTCTAAGCATACCTGAAGCGAAAAACAGGGACCCTTAGATGTTGATATACTCTACTGAAACTGAGTCGCTACAGGAAAAAAAGAAATGTGGATTTCCTGTCTAATCAGTGAAGAAAGATGAAAAGAATTATTTGGTTTTTACATTAATCGCCTTGTGGAAATATCTTACTAATGAACTACTCAGGAGGATGTCAAGCCTGAGTGTGCTGCTTAGGCAAGAATTCCAACAAAATTAAAAGAGTTGCACTGCTTAAAACATACAAATACCTGTTCCCTCTTGTATGAACCTTACAAAACATGAATTGTCAGCTGGTAAAAATATATTCCGTACTTTTTTTTAATGGAAATGAATGTCCTTAGATTTCAGCTGATACAGAATTTTAAGGAATTAGAAGCAGACCGTGACTTGTTTTTCAGATTTTCCAAGGATTCCTCTTTTTGTTGATGTTGTGGCTATTATCAGTCATTGATTAAATTACACTCAAAATATTAATAGCCCTCTTTAATCTTACTGTATTCTATATATAAATAGGACTTTCAAGAATTTACTGGTAGTCACTTGAGAGACTAGTCCTCCACAGAACAGTAAAAGCCTATGGGTTAAGATTTTCAGCTAGATTTGAGAAACCAGAGCTCTTTCCTCCACCTTTGGGATAATTTGAATCCGGAGCTTTAGCAGATCTTCTATAGTTCACATAAATGCTTTCATTGCCAAAACATTTCATTGTGAATCTCTACTGTGATGTTTTTTCCTCTTTGTGTAGACATTCATTGGATCTTGAATAATTTGAATCTCATTCTTCGATGTAAAATGTTGTTATTCTATAAAACAATGTAGCTTTCCTTCTTTGTTCAAGTGATAATTGTTGATGAAACAGTAGACTATCTGCAGCAAGAGAGATTATTAAAGATTAATTTAGCACTCTAACAGTTAAAATAGATGGTTGGGAAGTTAAAGACTAATGTTGAGAAATATGATCTATGATCTGCCAAAATGGGAGGAAAATAGATCCAGGACAGGATACTGCATATGTCAGTCTATTGCAATAGGGATAATGAATGATTCTCCATTGCCCAATGTGTCTCATGATGACATGGGAACTGCTGAAGATCAGGAACAAACTGTACAGTGCATTGTAGTAACTGAATATGTTTAGGGAAAGAAGGTGTTGGCATATCAGTTATGAAATTAGAAATTATTGTGATGAGAGTATTCAGAAGACTGATGTATCTGGCCAATATTAAGATTTAAAGTACATTTTAAAGTAAACCTTAGTAAATTAATTAATCAATGACACTTTTATCAATGAAAGTTTAGTTCTTACACATTATTTATTGTGTACATTATTATGCACACAGAAATTTGGAGTCAACTTTTACATCTTAAGTTACTTTCAGCATACAATATTGTGGATCATTCTGGAAACCTGAATTATATTTTTCTTCACTCGAGTCCTGTAAAACTAAAACAAATCAGGTAAAATTGCATATAATGTGGAGTAGCAATGTCATCTGTTGTTTAGAAGGAACTAGTAATTTGGGGAAAATTGCTCAAAACCACTATGAGATGGACAACAATTTCAGAGTAATAAATATTGAAGTTTATAAGACATTACTTTGTTTCAATTTTTTCTTAAATTATATTTCATGACAGATTATGAGAATTGATGTGTTCAACAAGACACATTTTGTATGGCAATCTAATAGGAATGTTATAAATAGTTTTTGATTCTTCTTTCAATTATGAAAGTATAAATTGAAAATAATACCATTGGAATATGTAATTGTGTTCTAAACACAAAATTACATATCATTATTTTGAAGAATGTATCTTTCATAATTCATGTTTTGTACTGAATTAAACTATTCTTACTGGGTCTGACCTTAAAGCATTGGAACAGAGAAATCAGGTTTGTGAGAGATAAAGTGGTGGATAGGAGAATGCTAGAAGTTAGAAGTAGGGATGGCAAAGAGAAAATAACTCTTAATATCCTTGTGAGCAGAGGCTGGGTAGATGATTCAGACAATGAAAGAAATGTGTCCTGTTTTCCTAGGAGAGTGAGCACGAACAGAAACAACTCATATTTTCCTGTGATGATGAAAGTAGCCTATGAAAAAGTGGAACAAAATAAACAACTGGTGCAAGATGTGAAACTGTTAGAGGAATACTGAATAAACACTAACACAAATTATGTACAAAAGATATTGTATATTTTCCTGTGAAGGCATGCAAGAAAGCATAATTTTCTGTTACTGAAGGAATAAACTATAAGGAATGAACGAAGAACATCCTGGCTAAGACAGTCTGTGGGGAAAAATTGTTTCATAAGGTGATTAGAAAGATGACTAAAAAAAAGATAATCCTGAGACTCCTCTCCGTTGGATTTAAATTTGAATGCCATCAAACAGTTAAACATTTTAAGGTTAACCTTAAATTACATCTTAATATTATGTGTCTTTTTTCTAGCTGAAGTCTGATAATCCATGGATTTTTTATATTCTTATATGTGGTACTTATGTATTTATTCATAAAGTTTTAATGTGCTACTGATTACAAAATATAGAGTTAAAATGAATCTCATAAGACATCTATGGTATTGTTCGCTCTCTAATTAAGTGCAGTTGTATGTAATCCGTACCTGAAAGATTCCTGCCTAACCAGCTCTTAAAACTCTCCACGCTCTCTCTACAGCTTCAGTAAGGTATTTTGCTGGAATTAAGACAACCTTACAATAGCAAAATTCTTCTTATTACAGAGTAAGCCTGTAGTTCCTTGTCATATCCACAATAAACATAGAAAATTGCCTCCCTTTTTTACTGTAATCATTATATGTATGACGTCTTAATCGCATCTCCCTTCATAGATACTTTTGGCCAGACTCAACAAATCCCAGCTATAACTAATTGATCTCAAACATATGGTTTCTCACACTTCTCATTATTGTCTCTTCTTTTTTTTTTAATTAGCTTCCTACAGTTTTGCAGGAGTGTATACTGGATCATAATATCACTTCACAGCTGAGGTGTCACCTATATAGAAATACTTCTTTGTGTATTCTACATTACCGTTTTCCTCGTAATTCCTCTCAATATAAAGTTTGGTTTTATCTGCCAAATAATATGTTATCTTGTGTTAAATTTCTCAAACACTTTATGCACCACATAATCTTCCATTTAACAGCTAACCTAAGCCATTTCCCACCCTGGTCTTGTATAATGTTTTTATAAGTTTGATACTTCTGTTCTTGAACTTGCTGAACTGCAATCTGAATGTTACTGATAATTCTCCAATTCTAATCTTATCATTCAAAGTTATTTCATTCTATTTCTGCCTAGGATCATCTGAACATTTCATAAATATCCTGTGTAATGCACATCCAGGTAATTAACATACATATAGAATAAAAGCAGAAAAAGGAAAGAAAGCTGCAGAGTATTTCCATGCCTGCACACAATTTAGTAATGGATAGGTTTGCCAACAAAGAAGAAATAAGAAATGGGACAGAACAATATCTGTTGGCAAACATATTAAAGAAGAAATCTTACTTAATTTATCTGAAAACAGTTTCAAAACCTTTTTGTAGGGAATTTGTTGCAGCCTTTATATGAGAACTGATTTAAGTGTCTTGTCTCTTAAAATTTATGTGTTGGGTTTTTTTGTTTGTTCATTTTAAAATATATTTGTTGTGCTATGTAATGCAGTAAGAATTAGTAGAAAAGTTAAGATTTAGTCAGTGCTTCACCCATCCACTTGTATATCTTTCCAATTGGTCAATGAGCCACTCTACTCTTTTTTTTTCTAACTGCAACAATCACTTATTTTGAATAACTGATCTTCTGAACTAGCTGCTGTTCAGCCAGGTTAATAATAATAATAATAATAATAATAATGATAATAATAATAATAAGCTATGACAGTTTCTTCGATATGAAGTCTGTGATCTCAGATAAGAAACATGAAGCCACAATACAAAGACATCAAAGTGCTTACATATCACTGCTCAGATACTGGCAGTGTATATCCTCACCACAAGCATCTCTATTGGCTAAATACACTGTACATTATAGAGTGGTGCTCCAGTTTTTATAAGGAGCTCAATCAGAGCTCTGGGAATCTGTCAAGCTCCTGAAAGGGTATTGCTGTCATCTCAAGATCAGTGTCATCTCTACTTCCCTCTCTCCAGCACTGCTATTCTCTTCCATTTTTTTTCCTGCCAGGTTTTAAATACCTGTAGCTTCTCATGATTTCTGTGTCACCCAGCTGAGTTTCTGAAATACTTTCTCTTACAAATGAATCCTTCCCTTTATAAGCCATTTCTACCACCTACCTGAGCATAAGGATAAGGAAAAAGAGATGCCAGAAGGCTGCAGATGAAGAGAGATGTGCCAAAACACATGAATACGGGCCTCAGTGAATGGATACTAGGGAACCATGGTAGGAATCTCAGGTTGACAGAGGCACCTACAGATTCTTTTAACATTATTTTTGGACTCTCATTGTTTAAGAAGTCTTTGATACTCAACAGCAACCATATAATTTTTGCACATAGCAAGAAGCTTTCCTGCAAGCTTGCCTTTCTGCACAAAAACACATGAATGAGATCACTTCCAACAGTCAAGAAGAGGTCAAAACTGTTCTTGTGAGCTGACACTGCCTTTGTTCATATTAGAAAAAAAGAAAATCTTTATGACTCATTACATATAAAACAACGAAAATGCAAGGTTATAATTTTATAACTGTAGATTAATTAAATGGCAACATTATTCAAAAGAATCCCTTTTGAAGCTAACCTCAAACACACAGGATTTTATTTAGGCGTAATCTAAATCGGGAGAAAAGGGAGGGCATATGATAGTCTCCGTTCTGTCCACGGGACTGCCTTTAGTGCATTGATTTTTTTTTCTTTTTACTGAAGAAGCTTTAAGTGAATAGAATCACCCTCTCCAAACTGCGCAGACTATTGAACATATAATAATGACAACCAATCATGCTTTTTCACTTATAATGCTCTGAAAAATCTAATCGATACAGTAAAATAATAAAAACAATTACACTCAAAATTATTAGAAGATATAATTTTGTAAACCATGACTGTATCACTGACATAGGATTAATATAAACAAAATAAGTGCCTTTACACTTTCAGACTACTTTAATAGAGTCTATTGGATCACACATCAAAATCACTCCAAATATGATTATTCCAAATACGTAGGATTTGAGTGCCACTATGTTTATCTTCTGCACAGAAGAGATTAAGATAAAGAAATCAAGAGAAAAATTAGTTTTTCTTAACTAAACAATAACAGATCATGGGAAAACTAAGAGCTGACTCATACTTAATGGATACTGTTGGCCAGAAGATGAAGTAGCTAGTTTTCCCTTCTGAAGAATCTGGGACAGAAAGACTATTGTTCCCCTAAATTATGCACTGATGGCACAGAACTGTCACTGCATTATACTATTCATTTCTTAGTGTCCTTTGAACCCTAAAATTGCCGCATCAGTTCTTGAGTCTGTTTTGAGGTCACTTAAGTCTAGTTAGAGAGATGGAGAGCATAAAAATAAGGACTACAAAAGAAAATCAGAGAAGATAATATTTTCTAATGAAATAACATAGAATCATAGAATAATAGAGTGATTTTAGTTGCAAGGGACCTTAAAGATTATCTACTTCTAAACCCCAGCCATAAGCACTGACACCTCCCATTAGATCAGGTTGTCCAAAGCCCCATCCAATCTGACCTTGAACACCTCCATGGATGGGGCATCCACGACTTCCCTGGTCAACATGTTCCAGTGTCTCACCCCCCTCATTGGGAAGAATTTCCTACTTATGTCTAGTATAAATCTTCCCCTCTCCTATTTATAGCCATACCCCCTAGTCCTGTAGTACTGGAAGGTCACTATAAGGTCTCCTCGAAGCTTTCTCTTCTCCAGGCTGAACAAGTTCACCTCTCTCAGCCTGTCCTCATATGGGAGGTGTTCCAGCCTTCTGATCATCTTTGTAGCCCTCCTCTGGACACATTCCTATATTGTTCTTATATTTCACATTCCAGAACTGGACACAATACTCTCACAAGAGCAGAATAAAGCCCAGAATCACCTCCCTTGACCTGCTGGCCACACATCTTTTGATGCAGCCCAGGATAAGGTTGCCCTTCTGGGTGCCCTTCTGCACATTGCCAGACCGTGTCAAGCTTCTCATCAATCAGCACCCTCAAGTCCTTCTCTACAGGGCTGCTCTCAACCAGATCTTTCCCCATCCTGTATTGAAACTGAGTATTGCCTTGACCCAAGTGTAGGACCTTGCGCTTGACCTTGTCAAACCTCATAACGTTCACACAGGCTCACTTCTCCAACTTGTCTAGGTCCCTCTGGGTGATGTCCCATACTTCTGGTGTGTCATCTGCAAACTTGTTGAGGGTGCACTCAATCTTGACGTTTATATAATTGATGGAGATATTAAACATCATCAGTCCCTGTACAGACGCCTGAGGGACACCACTTGTCACAGATCTCCATCCAGACATTGAGCTACTGACTACTTCTCTCTGAAAATGACCACCCAACCAGTTTCTTATCCACCAAATAGTCCACCCGTCAAATCCATATCTCTCCAATTTAGAGAGAAGGATGTTGTGGGGAATGTATAAAAGGCTTTACAGAAATCCAGATGGATTACATCTACTGATTTTCCTGTGTCCACTGCTGTGGTTACCCCATCATAGAAAGCCACTAGATTGGTCAGGCAGGTCTTGCCCTTGATGAAGCCATGATGACTGTCACTAGTCTCCTCCCAGTCCTCTACGTGCTTTAGCATAGTTATGCTTTAGTAAGAAAGCATAAATGATTTTAACTAAGATGTTTTTGTGCCAGTGCATTTTCTTTACTGTACATTCAGCAGAAATGTCTTCTTTAATCCAGGAAGTACTTATTTGAAAAAAAAATTCTCCAGCAGGAGATCTTGTATTTAGGTTCTCAGAGGTGGAATCACAGGGAGTAAATCCAATTAGACACAAACTCCTAACAACATTTATAAGTTCAAGGCAGAATTTATGCAAGTTCCCTGATGTAACAATTACAGTAGGAGACAATAAGTAATTGCAATGTAAAGTATTACCCAGGTTTTGAGGAAATAAAGAAGAACAGTAGATCCTGGAAATAGGAAAGCTACTATTGTGACTCAAATTATATAGCAGGAGGTCGACAAAAGTTCAGTCACAAGTGGCACATTAAACTTATCTTATAAATAATGGAGAAGAGACAAAGTTCAAGGTTTCAGGTGCCTTGTGATTCCTCTGCACTTTTCCTCCCCATCACTTCTTGTGTTACAAAGCTGTCTTCCAAAAGACACAATAGAGGTATGAAGAAGGATAGAGAAGCATACTTACACTATATGCATGATATTTCTTACTTCATGTGCTACAGAAAAAAAAACCTAGTCAAATAACATTTTGTGGAGTCACTTTTTCTAAAATTGAAATGACTTCACATGTCAGTTGTGAAAGAAAGGTGTGGAAGTTCATACCCTGAAGTTAAAGGCATTAATATGTGTGTCATTTATTTGTTTAAAATGCTTCCTATATCAGTGGTGCTACTTTGTACTCATCTTTGCAGGGTTGTAACAGAATGAGTCTATCTATCTATCTATTTAGAATAGGTTTCATTAGTTTGAACTTCATATAAAGTTACTGTCCTGTGTCTTTGATTTGTTTGAAATAGCAATGTGTAAGCTGCAAGAGGCTACTACCTCGCATCTCTCAAAGGAGAGCACTTTGGAGTGCTGCCAGCTTTCTAATTCAGGAAAAATCAGATGGATTAGCTCAAACTGCCCCTTGGATTTACTGAAATTAACATTGCCTAACTTGGACTGAAAAAGATCTGGCATCATTCACTTGAAGGTACCCAGATCTGGGGATGATAATACCCCTGGAAATGCACAATAACAGTCCAATATTGGCTATTTTCTTAAACCAATACGGCTTTTTGTTAGAAGCATCTGTCAGATCTCAGCTTCTGCAGTCAGAGAATAGTTCAGTGGTAGTATTATAGCATTTTACAACTCATCTAAGGTATCTGTGAACATTTTGAAATTCTTATTTACTTTCAATATTTATCATTTGAGTAGCTGTAATACTATGTACTCCACATCACATTCCTAAACCCTATTTCAAGGTGCTGAAAAACACAAGCTAAAAAGTCTTTTTATAGAAAAACTTCAATCTGAATCTGGAGCTGTTTGTAACAATGACCAATAAATGGATACTCACAGATGAAAAAGCAAGATAAGATCTGAATAAAATTTTTGTGTTTTCTGGATGTCATAGCATTTTCACAGTATAACTGTTGTACTCCTAATATTGTCTTAATATGTCGGAATTACTACTTGAATAACATAATTTTATGGACCTGGCATAGTTTGGGTTAATAGCTCAAAGCATGTGATGCCCTCCAACCCCCAGTAGCAAGAGCATATGCACTGGAGAGTCTGTCAGGATCTGCCTAGTAGGGGGCACGCCAGGCCTATTACCTGCCCTTCACACCTATCATGATGAGAACCGGTGACAGACAGCTTAAAAATCCCCGCAAAAGTCTTCAACCTTGTGTTTTGGGAAATGCGTCTTGTCATTCTGTGTTGTGTGGATACCCACCATTTTCAGGAGCTGCTGGACAAAAAACCCACATGTTGCTACATGAAGAGTCCCTAAGACTTTTTTCAGTTTTGATTCCAGCAGCATTGGGGCATTCCATGCTGGTTTTGTGGTGGGGTTAATAAGATTGTCACAATGTTGCCAGTCATTGAGGACTGATGGGATGTTCACCTAACTTTGGCTGCCACATTTTTTCTGTCAGTGCTCTGTCATGTACCTGTTGCTTGATAGTTGGAATCCAATGTCCTAAGGGCATGCACTTTGTTTAATAAAAAGTATCATTTACAACCTCCTCCTGAGTGATTTTGGATCGCTGTGTTGTGCCAGAATAAAGACCTCACATTTTTTTAAAGTGGGCCATGACAATAATATTTTCCCTAGTGAGACATACAAATAGCATGTCTCCCTCTTCTTTCTTGTTGTTGCTTTCCCAGAAAAATATACCCTAGGAAAATTAACTTCCAGCAGAGCTCATTAACACTGGTTCTCTCTCAGCACTATTCCAGTGCTTGTCATCAAGGTGCCTATGCTTGTCAAAAACTTCTTTAGTCTATTAGCCTTGATAAAATAAATTGGTTTCTTATGAATCTCTGATGGACTTGGATTAGAAGCTAGACTGCCAAACAAGATTGGTATTTACACCTATTTACAGCCCTCTGTTATCCCTTGAATAGAAATAAGTTTTCAATCCGTCTGCAAGCAAAAATTTAATTAAGGTGTTCTTATTTAGCAGAATGCCTAAATACTACAAAAAAAAAAAAGGGTTCTCATAGTTTGTAGTGCCTCCGGCTGTTTCAACAAATACATGTATGTACAGCTCTGGCCACTGAAAAAAATATAATCTGGGTTCAAAATATTGCTAGAATCTGATGAAAAATCTATGCATACAACCCAGAAGCCTCCAACTGTAGCTCCCCAGAAAGCACAGATAACAGGAATAATTTCAATTTCTTATTAATTAACATCTCATTTTGTGAGTTTAATCTGTTTTCTTTTTTTTCACTTTTCTATGTGAGAAAATGTAGTTAGATAACTCAGTGAAATTGAAAGACTGAATTTAAACACGTATATGATACCACAAAATGATTTTTTGACCTCAATCACTAATGCTTTTTCACTAGTTTAATTCCCAGATTGCTCAGTGATTTTTCTTAGTTTTGTTTTAAGAAGTACTTTTTGTTGTTGTTGTTGACAGGTCAGAAAGTATCTCTTACTGAGATTTTTTTATTTTTTGAGTATTACAAGGGATAATTTTGCCTTGAGTATTATTATATCATTCATTGAAAACCAAAACATTTTAAGCTTTCTTCTTAATTACTCAACAAACATTCAAAACAACATTCCATTCAGAATAACAAAATCAATGATAGCAGTTATTTATACATAAAATATGCAAGCAGTAGTATTTGTTCCTGAGAAGTAATCACCCATGGTTGATTACATAGCAAATAATAACATAGTATTTTCAATAACCAGACATAGTTTACTATGAATACACATTACATTTCTTCAGTGTGACTAATATTTGCATCATATAACAAAGGTAGGTTCATTTGTTGGGTAGAATACAAACGCAACAATTTACTCTTTCCTTGTTTTGTACCAGAGTGTTCTTCCAAGCTCCTCCTGTTTGCTATGACTTTTTTCCAATGATATTCTTTGCTGCAGAATTTGAGATGAGTAGCTGAAGGAAAGCCTTAAAGGGAGGAATAGTAACTGCATCAGAAGAGGTTATCTTCTGAGGAAATACTGAAACTTCTGAAATGAATGAAGTTATTCTTTTGTGTCATATTCAAATTAGTTTTACAAAAACAGTTTTGGAGTAGCCAACTGCAACTAAATGTATATTGTGGTATATGTAAAAACATAGGTGGGAATTTGTGTATCCTGTTTTGCTCCTCCTGTGGCTCATATCTAAGTAAAGATGCAAAAATTGAATCCCATTCATGTACTATAAACGCTGAAGCGGGTGTTGTGTTTGTAAAATTAAAGAAGGGTATGAAGTTCAACTGAATTGCGATGATGCACTTTTGATATTCCCCCAGTTCCAGCTATAACCATACTGTTAATTAAAACTGTAAGCTGCAGGTACTCGTGCTGCAAGTAACAGATGAAAGTTTGATTAGCCTTAAATGAAGGCAAATTGAATTAATTCCTCCTGGGATAGTATGTTGTATCCAGCACACACTTCATGGTCCCAAAGCTTAGTGCATTGCCTGTTGCACTGTATGAGACCTCCCTGCAAAGAGAGGAGGTTTGGCAGAGGACCAGAAAGCAACAGGGGAACTTCTAGATTTAGCATTCAGAGGATGGCTACAGTGCATAAATTTTTAGCATGCTTACAAATTTTCTTATGCCTGTGACAAGAAGTGTGACATTTTCCTCCGAAAGATCTGTTCCAAAGAAAAAGTTTTAGAGGAGGGAAGATACATAGGTATTAAACCTTTTCAACAGCTCTGTTTAGCCCAGTAGAGAGAAGGGATTTCAACAGGCTGGACATAGACAGTATGTCACTACTCTCATGTACTGATCACAGTGGCTTGTATGTTGTTGTATATGTAGGACAGATCACATGACTGAGAGTGGAGATACAGCAGCAAATAGTCCGCTGGATAAATTGTTGCCCATGTGAAGAAATGTGGCCGCATGTTTGGTAAGACTTAGATTCTGGTGTCATGCTGTGTCCTGGAGTACCTCATTCCTTTGGATTTCTGAGGCATGGGGCAGTCATATTCTACATCTAAGGTACTCATGGGTTTAGGTTACAGAAGCTGGCCACTCAGATGGCCAGTCAGGCTGGTTGATACATTTATCCAACTAGGTCTGGGTCAATAGAAAAGATCTGGAGCCAAATTCCAAGTTTACCCAGCATAACTGATTTTGCTGAAGCTGTGCTGGTACTTGGCAACAACAAAAGGTAACAGAAAAGGACGCATATCATTGTGTCAGGACTGAAACTTTTGTTATGTTCTGGCAGCATTCAGTATCTTTGTGCTATCAAGAAAGAAAATACAATTATGTAGTAGTGAAAGAGTTGCAAAGGAGATGGCTTACTATAGACAGTGCACTTTTACTCCTCTTCTATTAAAAGTTAAGTCATGCATTAGTCAAACAATCTATAATGATTATTCAGCATGATAACTGGTCATTAACTGTCCTGTTGCTTTTTTCTATTGCAAAAAAAAAAGGAAAAGGAAAAAAAGAAAAAAAGAAAATAATTGTTACATATGTTGTGATAATATCTGAAAATCTCCTTCACACACTCTGGTACCAGTTGGACAAGCCATATGTCATAGCTGTTTGAGAATATGTACCTTTGCTAGCACTTAGGATTTCTATACCTGTGGCTGATTTAATTGGGTAATACCCAAGTGATTGAGGAAAGTTTAATTTTTGATTTAATAATTTTCTGCCTCTGGCAGCTTGTTATGAAATTAGAAGGCAGCAAATGTCAAACATACCTACTTGCCTGATCTGTTATCATGAAAGAGAGGTGTAACTCACATTGTTATAATTTTCCCATTGAGTTTTTCTGGAGTTCTTCTGGCAAATAATAAAATTAATTAATTACATAGCAGATAAGTGTAATGGGTTTGATAATACAAGTCTACATATTATTAATTTTCTGTTGCTGTTCTGTCTGTTCCATCTACTGCTATTCAACTGTTATTTTATTTCTAGTATATGTTCAGTTTCCATAGGGAATTTTTGGTTGGTTTGCGTACAAGTCTCCTGAGAGAACTAGCTAATGTGATAGGAAGACTACTTTCTATAATATTTGAGAGGTTGTTGATCAGAGGACTTCTCAAAATGTGGGCAAAGGCAAATATTACCCCCATCTTCAAAAAAGCCAAAAGGATGATCTTTGACTCTTTGGAAAAAAACATGTATAAAGACCTCTTTGAGCTCATTTCAGAGCGCAGACAGAAGAGGAAGATGACTAAGAACAGTCAGGCTGGATTACTAAGGGCAAATCATGCGTGATCCATTGCCTTCTGTGATTTACCTTTACTCGAGAAGAGCTATTACAGTCTGGAGGACTATATAACCAGATGGGTAAAAAGCTGGGTGGATAATTGGTTCCAGAGGGCAGTGGTTAATGGGCTGTATTCTACTTGATGTCTTTGACAAGTGGATTTCTATGGAAGGTCTAGGCCAGGTCATCTCCTATTCAGCATCTTTGTCAGTTACCTAGCACAGGTTACAGAGAACATGCCCACCAAGTTTGCAGGTGACACCAAACTAGGGGAATCAGCCCATAGGCCTACAGGCAGGGCTGCCATACAAAAAGAGCTAGAAATGTCAAAGCACTAGAGAAAGCCTAATTAAATTTATTGGGAACAACTGCCAAGAGCTGCTGCTGGGCAGGAGCCTCTGGTGCAAGGGTACAGGCTGGAACCTGCCTGGTTGTAAGCAGTTCTGCAGGAAGGAACCAGGGGGCCTGCTCTGGCTGCAGACATATCCAGCAGCACTCTGGACTATAGATGCAAACTGATTCTTCTGATAAAGCTACCTTCCTGGCCTCGGGAGCACTCACATCCTCCAGGACTGAAGTAATCTACAGTAAGTGTGTCGACAGATTTTAGAGACAAGTTTTACTGCAAACTATTAAAGCATGGCATCAGACTAATGGGAGGTGTCTCAAGACTCAGAATAAACATATGATAAAGCTAGGAAATCTAAATTGGAAATTTTGCTTATGTTTTGTTTGGCTCAGTACCTTTTAAAAGTCTAATAGTCACATCCATGATTTAGTAGGTTTCAGTGAAGTTAGTTCTGTCATATAGGACATCCTAATGAACGTAGATGTGCTTCTTCTGCTCATGTTTATTTGTTAACTGAAAATAAAATTTCAAAGCTCTCAACAAGATGAAATTGGTGTCAGTATCTGAAATGCCCAGCTGTGAAATGTGTCAATGCCTGCACACCACAGAAGCTTTTAAATTGGAATACATTTTCCTTCTTTTCTTGCTTATTGATTAATTTGCAGATAAATAACTTTGCAGGTACAGTCTGTTGGTGCAGTGCAGTGAAAATGGAGCTGGTGCAGCCAGCTCCAGACACTAATGAAAAAAGATAAATTAGTTAAACTTTTTTTTTCTTTCTTTTCTGAATTTTTTAGGTTAGAACTATATGAAAGAGTTTATCCAATTGATGTAATGTAAGGAATGTTTTTTTCCCACCTCCTGAGTTAACAGAAAAAGTCAGGAAAGCTGTCTTTGCAAAAGGAATTAGAGTTTCTTGTATTTTTTTTTTCTAACTTTGTATGAACACTTACAAGACATTGATTATGTGCAGTACACAAATACAATTGTAGCACCCACACATTTCTTTTATTTTTCTGTTTCTTTTTGTCCCTCAGGAAACTTTCAGATAGCAAAAAAAATACACTTGTGCTTTCAGAGGGCCTCAACTTAAAGATGACAGAAACATAGACAGATGTTTGCTAATATAACTCNACCTTCCCTGGAGGTGTTTAAGGTACGGGTGGATGAGGTCCTGAGGGACATGGTTTAGTGTTTGATAGGAATGGTTGGACTCGATGATCTGGTGGGTCTCTTCCGACCTGGTGATTCTTTGATTCTATGATTTTATATGTATGTAAATGCTTGTTAGTAGTATATCATATTCCTTCAAGTAAAATAATCTACAGCTCTTCTCAATGCTTAGTTCCTATTCTTTCCAGACTGAGCTGTATTAATCATATCCCTTTTCTCAGGATATGATCATCTACTTTCAATCATTAAAAGACTTTCTCACTACTCTATGCAGTTCCTTTTTTGAAGTCATGAGATCTAAAGTGAACAAAAGCTACCCTAAATTCTGTTTTGTTTGTACAATAACAACCTTGCTGCTCCTTCAGGTCTTTCCCACTGACAAGAATTTTCTACTTTCAGTCTGTGGAAGGCAGTTTTTTTCATTTCTATCTCCCATTTCTTCACTGTCCTAGAGCTGTTTTATCGCAGCACTGTTTCAGACTGTTTCCTAAATCTGGAATAAAGATGTTTAAAATACGTTTCACTATCCTTCCTTCGGAAGTATATTTTAGAAGCATTAAGTGAAGATCATCAGTTTGCAATAAAGAATACTATATCTTGTCTGAAGGTTGTTAATATTTTCCTTGTTTGTATTAGATATCATTACATCATCTCTAGTTCTTACATAGAAAAGGAAGGATAGAAAGGAATCTTTCTTCTTGTTGCCCTGTGCAAATTATAGCAAATGTTACTGTGGCGTGCCTATGTATGCATTCCATGGTGGTGTTACCAGCTGCTACTGTAGAAAAAAACTATGCTACTTGATCATATTCACCCTTTATTTCAAAGGCATAGCTGGACAGAAAAGAAGACTTTGCCATATAGAATAATATAGAGAAGTTCCTTCCTGGATCAGATTAATTCTGCTTTGTTTCTCATTTAAATCATTGAAGCACCTTCTCCTTCTGTGTCAACTTTCTTACTGCTTACTTACTAGTTCATTGTCATGTCTTCTTACTTTTCTAGTAATAAGATTGCCAACTCATAATTTTGGTACACTAAAATAAGGATTCTCTCTCCTTCATCCTGGGCATTTTTATCATTAGGTGAATGGAGTTCAAGGGAGATTGTAATTTTTTTTTTTCCCCACTCCTGCATCCTGGAATTTCTTCTTCCTCAACAACACCGATGCACTGGTTGATCATTGGATGCCTGTGATCTGACAAGAAATATCTTCTTCTCTTTATAGTAAAGTATGCATGTGACAAATCTGAGTTTACTAGAGACAAAAAAAAAGAAACACTTTTTTGGTGGTATGTAGACTAATTTGCTGACTTCTGATGGCAGACATATTTGAGGTCATTATCTTCCCAGTATGAATAAAAATTTATTGAATCACTGTTACATGAGTAGTAGAACATTTTTACTCCTTATTTAGCTGTCTCTGACATAGATTTATTCCTCATAAAATAATGATACCTTTGAATAATTATAAGAAGCTGATATAATTTTAGAAGTCTGAGGATGACCAAAACATCTGCATCAGACTGGTAGAAATGGTGCAAACATCCTGGAGATCTGCATTCTTGTAGAGAAGCGTCTGAAGGCTAGGTGGGTATTTTAAGTCTTCACAAATGTCAATAGCTGTATTTAAGTGCCAGAATCCCACTTAAATTTTGATCCTTAAATAATAAAATGATGTGCCAAACATGACTTCAGGAATTCTGTTTCTGATAGTTTACTTTTTGTAGTGGTTAAACTGTAATTGTAACTGTTGAAAAAGCTAGAAGACTGGGTTTTCTGGGTTTGTGTACCTGATCCATCTCCAACAGTAATTTTCTTTTAGTAGAGTAATAAACTGAGAACATATTCTCTAATCTGCATACATTATTTATACCTCCCATGAGAAGGTGTCATGATTTTAGTTAGAATACAAGATAATTCAGAGGGAGTCTTTATCAGTCTGCTTAACCCTTTCTCTGACAGTCTTGCAAAAACAAAATAAATCATTCAGCTCATTGGGTTGCAGCAAACACTAAGCCATTGTGCCAGGACAATTAATCTTATGCAGCTTGGTTGACACTGTTTTACTTATGTTCTTATCAGCAGTCCCACTAGGACTCAAATAATATTGTCCAGCTTGCTGAGTTTGAATCAGAAACTCCATTTAAATCCCTTTTTGTGGTAAGTAAGATTCCTCAAGACCTGTATATATGCAAACAAGTAAGTTTTACTATAACACTTACATTACAGCAATTCATGACTGCATGAAGGATTGGTGGTGGCTGGGGATGAGGTACTGTTTGTGAAAATGCATGCAACAGCAATATATATAGTCAAACACCCGAGCATATATAGGACCGATATGCAGGAAAGAAATACATAGTTAAAATCAAGATATAGAAAGATATTAGCTACCGTGGAGTTTAGAATATGGCATGCAGAACACAGAGCTCTTACCCAAATGGGGTCTCAATTGAAAGGGAAAACAGGGATAATTTGTTAAATCATCCCAGAAAATATTTGAAGGTAAATTTTCCCTGATGATCCCCCATTATATTGGAGTTTTATAACAGTTTGAATCTCAAGGACGGAGTTTTAGGAGGAGCTTGAGTGACTAAAGTCATAACATGAAACTCCCCTGATTGGTGGAGAAAAAGTTCTTGCTTCACATGCCAAAAGTTGACTGTGCATGCTCAGTGGGACTGATTATGAGAGTGGTTTTCTTCAAAGGCAGGAGGACATGGGTAGCCTTCAATGTGGAAGTGTGTTTCAGTGTTATAATGATACTGGCTATTCTATGATTCTGTGATTACAATGAGTACAGTTCAGTTGGAGGGCAGGTTTGCATCCTTATTGCCAAAGCAGCAACTGCAACTAGTCTCTTTTTCAGAGGAAATATGCGGTTACTTTCTTGGAACCTTGTGCACAATGCCCTTGCTGACAATGTTGCCTGGTTATACCACCTCTAGCATTCCAACCCCCACCACAGTAGGGTAAGAAGTAGTGTACAAGTGTGCAAGTCAGGTTCCATGGTGACTGCATTCCTTGTTTATGAGCATTTTACTGCAGGCACCTATGCACATTGCCTCTCTACTGAACTTGCTTTTTTAAACAGTCTTGTACCCAGCCTATGACAGGGGTTATTCAGAAAATTTTAGGTTCCCCAATTCTCGTCACATTTGGCTTTATTCCCATGGAAGGGAAAAGACTTTTGACATGAACCATTTTTTTTTCTGTAACTTTGAAGTATTTAGTATTTAATTTTCTTGGCATAATACATGATATTTTCATAAATCATAATACATAATATTTTCATAAATATCAGGAATGGTGTCATAAAATACTAGCACAATGACAGTTACTGTACAAATAATAATAAATGTTCTTGGTTCCTGCGGAAAGTTCTAGAGGCTACAATTCATAGTTTTCACTCCTTTTGAATACTGTGTTGGACTCATCAATGACCTGGATGAAGGCAATGAGTGAACCCTTAACAAGTTTGCAGATGACACTAAACTGGGTGGAAGTGTTGATCTGCTAGAGGGTAGAGAGGCTCTGCAAAGAGATCTGAACAGGCTGGACTGCTGGGCTGAGTCCAATGGCATGAGGTTTAACAAGGCCAAATGCCGGGTCCTGCACTTG
>WAAB01004749.1:17820-30040 GCA_013389865.1 Piaya cayana | reverse complement strand
GAGAGCTGGGGTTGTTTAACCTGAAGAAGAGGAGGCTGAGAGGAGACCTCATTGCTCTCTATAACTACCTGAAAGGAGGTTGTAGAGAGGAGGGTTGTGGCCTCTTCTCCCAAGTGACAGGGGACAGGACAAGAGGGAATGGCCTCAAGGTCCGCCAGGGGAGATTTAGGCTGGACATCAGGAGGAAGTTTTTCATGGAAAGGGTCATTGGGCACTGGAACAGGCTGCCCAGGGAGGTGGTTGATTCACCTTCCCTGGAGGTGTTTAAGGCATGGGTAGATGAGGTCGTGAGGGGCATGGTTTAGTGTTTGATAGGAATGGTTGGACTCAATGATCCGGTGGGTCTCTTCCGACATGGTTATTCTATGATTCTATGACTTAGCAGAGCTATGCAATACACTCTTCAAAAGAACTGGAAAATTCTGATCCAAAACATTGCAAATTGCTTGGATAGGATAAGCGAATAAACTGTCATATTTCTTATACCTGAAACAGAAATACCACAAAACAGCTTTTCTTAGGGCTAGTAGTACTTCCATACACATTCACAGTGGAATCCATGATTTTTAGATGAAGCTGAGAAATAATTAAATTAATATTAGTTCAAATTTAATAAGTTTATCTTTTCACTGCCAGTGATAATACCATAAAAATTCTGAGTAAAAACCTAGCCAGCTGAGGTCAACAGCAGCCTTTAATAGGCTTAGAACTTTTTTTTTTTCCCAGCTAATGTCCTTTATCTATAGAACTATGATTATTATAATCAAAACAGACAGAAATAAATCTCATTTATTCTAACAAAAACTTAATTGCTTGCTAGTAGATTGCCATGTGCATACCAAGAGAATGCCAGCTTCATGACCTGAAACATAACATTTTTTTTTGCAAGAATGCTGTGTGGTAGATGGTTATTATATACGCATATTAAAATACTCTTTTGTTAATTACAAGTACAGTAACACACTTTAACAATGTTTTAGCAGGTCATTTAAACACATTCACCTCCTCCTGAGAGTCTGCAATTCCATGGCTATATTCTACTCTGTTATAGAGGTACATAACTCATTTTTAAGAAGTTAAATTGATCTGAGAGAATAATATTGTCCATTATAAGACAGGAATATTTTCTAATACAGGGCAAATGTTTGAAAATGTTTGAAGATCTGGAAGAGGAATGGGAATAACTATCAAATGTGAAGGATAACACACAGTTTATTGAAAAGGATAAGTGAAGTTCTAAGAAGCAAAAAAATCTTGCCTCAACACAATGTGACATGAGAAGTCATAACTAAAGAGAACAGCAAGTACCAAAATTAGTAATGTAAGTCCAAGAATTTTCTTGGATTTCCCCTTTTTTTGAGCATTCTTGTCTGCTTTTCAAATGCAATACTATGGTATTGCAATAGAGTGGAAGCCTTCTTTAGTGAAGCGAGTTTTATCAGCAGGCATAGTGATAGGACATGTCAGTATAAATTTTACAGCTTGCTTTTTGTTTACTGATGTCTTGGTTTTGGCTGTGATAGAGTTAATTTTCTTCCTAGCAGATGACATAGATTTATATTCTGGTTTAACTATGAAAATAATGCTTTGTAACACACTGATAGTTTCAGTTGTTGCTCAGTAGTGGTTATACCAAGTGAAGGACTTTTCAGCTTCCCATGCTCTGCCTATGTGTAGGTACCTAAAAACCTAAGAGGGAGTATAACCAGAATGACTGAACCAAGCTGGCCAAAGGGGTATTCCACACCATATAATGACATGCTTAGTACATAACCTGGGGAGCTGTCTGGGAATATAACACTGTTCAGGGCTGGATGGGCATAAGTTATTGCATGGTGAGAAATTATGTTGTTTGTCACATGTTTTGTATATTCCTTTAACATTACTATTGTCTCCCCCATTTGCTGTCCTAATAAACTCTCTTTATCTCAACCCAGAAGTTTTACTTTTTTTTCATTTCCTCCACACTCCACTGTGGGGGAGGGGAGAAAAACGAGCAGCTGCGTGGTGCTTAGTTGCCAGTTGGGCTTAAAACATGACAACTGGTCAATAAGACCATGTCACATACTGATTTACTTTCAATTAAATGCTTTACTTATGGTGGCTACTTATTCTTTGTTCTATTTGTTGTCACTAAAACTGATGTTACTAAACTGCCAAGGGTGCTTTCTTTTGATGACCAGTAATTGGATGACTGCTGAGAAACAAGAATACCCATATGCCTGCCTATTTTAAAAACTCTGTGGACAAGCTGTGGGACATTTCAGTCTATGGAAACCTGTGAAAATATTTCTCAGTACATTTTTTTCAGGTAGATTCCCTATTAGCTATTACTATTCCTACTACATGTTAAATATAATAAAAAAGTATTTAAGAGCTTTCATGCATACTAGATGCTGAAGAGCTGTGAAAATCAAGTATTAGTAAAAGATCTGCTGAACCTAACAGTAATAATATCCTAAAAAATATTTTTAATGATACTATTATGCATGAAAACCACACATGAAATACAGAATTTGCATTCAATTCTCCTACTGTATTATTTCTAGAAGGAATGGCACTTTTAATTAAAACAATTCCTTCTTTCACAGTACAGGTAGCTACATAAAAGGGCAGCCTGCAACTTAATTAGAAGAATTAAATTATAGGACCTATCTATAAATCATGATATGGCATTGCAGATGTTCATCTTGCTCCTTTGTTGCCTTTACTAGAATACAAATATCTGTGCAAATTTACAAAACTTATCTTGTGGAAGGAGTAAAATCAAGCTTATCAGTAATGGACAACTAAAGCTGATATAGTCAATATGAAATCTGGAACTACATCTTTATAATATCCTACTAATGACAGGATTAAACAAAAACATAGAAGAGTATTGCATCTCTACAATTTGTTGGACTTAATGCATTACCCATAAGTAGCAATACTGGCTGACAAGAGCCTATGTTTCCATCATGTGTAAAATAAAAGGATGCTCTCAGGAAAACTTGGAGGCAGTCTCCTTCATAAGGGGATTTGCATTCATCTTAACTGCTCATCACTGAATAATGTGGATACTACTTGGTTTTAAGTCAATTATTCTGATAGAATATTAAGTATTATTGTGAGGGGGTAGATACATTTTGTGATGTTTCTAACAATGGTGATTCCAGTAAAAGGAAAGGCAAAGTCAGTAATAGCATCTCTGTTTTTTTTTCTGAAAGGTTCTTATTTCTACTATTTGAGCAATAACTCATGCAGAGGCCTGCTTCTCTTTAAAACAGGATTACTATGCATGAGAAGGATTTGTGTGCGACTGTCTTATGTATACACCTAAATGTATGTATTCTTAGTGAAACTTTAGTTTTTCAGAAAAGACAGCTAGTCAGCATACAGCCACTCTTCTTCAGAGATATATCAAGAATACCAGCAACTATGCCAACCATTCAGGAATAGTTTTGATTCAAGAATTTACTCATGATATGTCTTGTATAGAATGTGAACAATCATTAAAATAAGTGGACTAAATACATCTTGAGCCACCAAAGCATTTTGAGCACAACTGACTCCTAATGCTTTGCTGACTCATCTTAGTATTTTCTAAATAACCTAAAGTAGGCAGAATATGCAGGTTGCAAGACCACTTGATCATCATACCTTCTTTAAATAGAATGATATTCCAGCAATATCTCATTAAATAAAAGCTTTGCTGATCTGCTAAGAAAAGCAGCCTTACAGATCTAAGTACTGGTACCTCATGGACATTTCTTTTCAATGGTGCTCTCTTCACAGGGGAATTAATGCTATGTGCAACTCATAGAGTGAAGTCATACATTGGTCAGTAGGTTATTTTTGTCTATGACTGTGCTTATCTTATGTCAACATTATTAAAGTTACCTACTTCTTTCTCTGCTATGCAATAAAAAGGGCCTATGTTACTTTCTGGTTCATAAACATCTCTCCAAAAATTTTTTTCAATATTCTCATGAATATGTTTTTCTGTAGGTTTTATGCATCAACAAACATCATTATTTTTTGAAAACAGCCACAATTGTCTGTAAGTCAGATGAAAATAAAGAAAAATACATAATTCAGACTACTGTAGGTAATTTGCTGTTTTCTGTAGAACAAAAAATGTTACCTACTACAAAGACCTCACTGTTGTGTGTGTCCCCATTCCTTTACTTCAACACAGTTCTGATATTAACATGTCAGGAAGTACACATACTTTTTCTATAGTTCATTTTTGTATAATCCCAGCTTTATTCTCAATGTTTTCCAATATAGATAAAACTATAAATTGTAAAAAAAAAACCTTTAAAAAACATTATTGTTTTGTTTATTAATACTTCAGGTTCAAGATGAAAAGAACAAATGCTTTAATACATCTCACCCATTACCATCAATGAGACAATGTATTGTAACAATACTACTAAATATGAATTTGCTCCACTTTTCAACTTCTTTTCTGAAATAAAAGTCATAATACATAACTTCATATATCTAATATACAAGAGTGGAAGAGTGTGTACACTATGAGATTGTTGTCTCAGTCTCTGATTATAGAAGTCCAAACCCTTTGACTCTCTTAAGTTCATTTTGGAAAATCTATCAGGACTTACTTGCTAAGGATCCATTGTTCTCTCTCCATATGAAAATCACACACAGATCTGTTTTTCATATAAATGTACCATGCATATAATTTCAACATAAAAGTACTGTGTAGCTGATTATTGCATGTAAAATGCATCTAACCAAATCCTCAAATACTGGAATTACTTCCAAGTGGATTTTACCGGGCAGACTGAACTTGCTTGAACTACACAAGCAATACGTCCAGCTGGGCTGTTGCAGGTAAAGAAATTCAAATAGCCTGTAAGCTTTGTCTAAATGACATTTCTGGACAAGAACAATGGGAAAAGTCCGCACAAAATTTAAGGCACATTATAACTCAACCTTTGTTTATTTTATCTGATGCTCTAGGTTTGGCCAAAGTCCAGTGCTTCCCTAGAGGTCACCAAATATTTTGCTGTGGAAAAGCATATCCACTTATCTGTAAAGATCAATGTGTTTATCTGTATTTTGTCTGTATGACTTAAGTAAGATCTGTGTGCAAGATTATGTGCTACCAGGGACTTTCTTGTGCACCTTGGCAGCAGGAGAGGAGAGAGGTGGAAGTGCAGAAGAAGGTGCTGCTCCTGCCCCTCATGGCCCCGTTTGGTGGCTGTTGCATAATGAACTGTCCTGGGCTGCTGTGGCAGGGGAGAGAGGGAAGGGGAGGTGCTGGAGGAGAGACTGCTCACTATTCTCTATCCCCACTTACTCCCTAACCTGCAGTGTTGGGTCCTTGTGCTGAAGAGGCAGGAGCTGCCCTGACTGTACATGTGCATCCAAAGGGTTCACATGGGGGTTATTTCTGGCAGGGATCCATCGAACTCCTGGAGACCCTAGCCCCAGTTCAGGAGCTTTTCCAAAGGAATTTCTGTGCATACAACAATCTAAGAACTTTCCTTGCACAGAAATCGCTCAAGTACAGTTATACCACTCCTTATATGCTAAAAGGAGACAGAGCTCCTGTCCTGTCGTGAGTAATGTGGGCTTTTTTTTTTTGCCATTAGTTAAGATTAATTTTAAATCTAAGAATCAAAAGGGTACAATTATTTTAGGGCTTTTAAATGAAAGCAGTCAGTAATGTTTTTCTTATAGTTAACTGTAAACTCTAGTCTAAACCAATCTCAAGCCAAAATAAGTGATAAATCCTGTTCTATCTGCAAACAAAAGGATATCAGTTACCACAATATTGGACTCTTAGAAGATTGCTTGGACTAAAATAGATTTGTTAGCCTTCATTTCCTATTTTAATGCAGCACTACTCTATTCTCATCTGTAATAGTTTGGGTCTGACCCCCCCTGTCGAACACCCAAACCTCACAGTGTTTGCAGCCCCTTTCCTTCCCCTCCCACCCCCTGTATGAACCCAAGGGAAAGGGAGAAGGGAAAAAAATTGAAATTCTGAAATGAGCAGATCAAAGCTGTACAATTATATACACATGTATTCACACTTATATGCAACTAGAATACCATGTACACAGGATAAGAGACCCCGAAAACCTCCCCCTGCCCCAAAGGGAAAACGGAGAGAGAAAATAAAAATCCAAAACAGATATACACAATAGAAACCCAGGAGTAAGCAATAAAAACTAACAAGAGAAAATCTTACTACTCTCCTTTAGATAGCAGGACTCCACTAAGCAACCCCCGGCACTCTGTGTTTCTCAAAGTCCACAAGGCCTCACTGGGCCTCACTCCTCCACACGAGCAGAGCTGATAGCAGCGAGCCTGCTCCAGGGTCCACAGGAAGAGAAGAAGAGAAAGGCGTGTCTCTCCCTTCTTCTTTATACCCTGGTTTACGTAGAAAATCACATGGAATACTGGGAGACTGAGTTCTTCCTCAGTTACAACCTGACCATCAAGGAGGGTCCAAAAATCGAAACCACTACATCATCTATGCAACACATGGACAAATATATTTGCGGCACAAGCTAAAGCTTTGTTTATTTTGAGTGTATGTCATGATGACAGCTCTTAATGGTTAGATTCAAGTGCAAATTCCTGTGATGGAAAATGTAAAAATGTCACTTGTGATTACTATGATTTCATGAGAGGATTCACCACACTTATGCAAAGTGTAAATAGGTATTATTTTTAATGTCCAACTGATAAGAATCGGTATGAATTAAATGTAATCAATGCAGTGACACAACCACTCCAGTGAAGAACATTGTCTGCTGTACTATGTAAAGACTGAGTGCATTTTAAAACGTATAGATTAACAACATCAATAAATGTATTTGAGGTATACAGGAGGATGAAGTGTACTTGTACATACATATTTTAATTTATCTCATACATTCTGTTCTCATAAACATGACTCTTCACAAAATCTGTTATTTGCTCAATCACCTTTGTGGAATCATTCTACTAACATAGATTTGGATTTGTAGCATATTTTAGTTTTGTCATGATTTTAAATAAAAGAAACCCCACAATGCAAAATGAACAGAAAGATATGATTTTGTAGTCTAACCTTGATGTATATGGTGAAAAATTCCTGTTAAAACAACACCAATGTAAGCTGCATGTGTTATCATTCTTCACAAGTCTTATAAAGGCAAAGTATAATTAGAATGCAACTTATGTTTGTTGACAGTAGATGCAAATAGTTAGTTACTTCACTATTATTATTAAATCTGATATCAAAAGTAGCAATGCTACACAACATAAACAGAAAAGAAAAACATGTAAATAATGCTTGCCTCCAGTATTTTTTTTCATTTTTCTATCTACCAACCAAACACTTAATAGAAACATCTCTTTTCTTAATAGAGAAAGATCCTTTAGGGAAAAATGAAGAAGAAATACTTAGTTAAAATGTAAACTGCAATATGTTAGGAATGCCAATATGAATCTTGCCTAACCAGTTCAATAACTGCATGAGAACTTAATATGTGGAAGATATCTGATTGGTTTTTATAGATAAATATTTTATTTAACCACTCAAATTGGAAAACAGCTACTGATACACAAAGAAAAAGATAGATAAACAATTAAGGTAAGTTTTAAAAGGTATTGCTTCTTTAATAGCATTCTTTAAATGAAGTGAGATAGATTTCAATTTAATATGTCCTGGTATTAAAACATGAAAAATACCTTTAAAATACCTTTCAATGTTGAACCATTTTAATGATGGTAGTATTTGTCAGAAATCATGATTTATTTCCATTATTTTTGGAGGAAATTTAAACATGCCTAGAACTGCTAAAAATCTGAAATATATCCACTTCATCATGCAAATCTTATTAAGTCAGAAAAAAATAAAAATAAATTAAAAAAAAAAAGTATTCCCACAGCTTTTCAATAGGGATATATGGTATTCATTGAATTTAAGATTTTATCTCCACTCTGAGTTCTCAGAGGGAAGCTTGTGTTTCTTGAAAAAAAACCCAAAACATTGGGAGGAGAGGGATATGAAAACATTTTACTTGACTTGTCAGTGACATTTCTTCTGTCACATATAACTTCAAGTACATCACATAATCTGAAAAATCACTACAACTCAAATGAGGGGAAAATAGTTCTTTCAGGACATATTAATACATCTCTACATATTAACTATCAATCATAAAAAAAGGAAATCACACAAAGTTTTCCAGGCCCGAAGGAATGTGAGTTTCAAATTGTGTATACAGGTTATTGACAGGAGGAAGTAGGCAAGACACTTGAACATTTTTATTCTCTGACATAGAATTCCTCTTGAAACTGTAAAATTTCATCAGGCAACCAAAAAATGCTTATATTTTCCAACACCTATATAAGCTATTCAATCACTGAACTGGTGTTGAAAATTCCCTATATGAAAAATAAGTCAGAAGACTAAGGAATCTTAGAATTTCATGACAATAAAAGTGTTATAATGTTTCCAGTTAGGAAAGGTCAAATAAGTAATGATGTAGTATGTCAGACATCAACAGCAGTGTCATGACCTACTGGCAGATGTTTTTGTTAAATTGCTTTGATGTTGTCTCAATGAGGCTGTTAATCTCTCTGAACTATAGATATATCAGTGCTGCAGACCAGAGTGGCTGCAGGTACACTCCACTCTGTTAACATTTGTTAATTGACAGGTATTCACGATGAATGATCATAAAACATACTAAAATCCCAGTTTAAAATGGGCTTTGTTAGTACAACAGTTGTAATTCAGAACATTACAGAAATTTATACTACAGTTTTGCAATATGCTACATTTTGCATATTATTTTAATATTCATTATGAATATTAAAATAATATGCAAAACATGCATACCACAGAAATGGCAATAATTTAGCATACTTGAGAAGAAAATATTATTGGAAAATAGAAGGTTTTATTTTATCAAGCTTGTTACTCTACCTTTGTTTCCAGAATGATTTATGAATCTTTTAATCCAAATCAATTTTGTTAATTTTTTGCAAGATATTATTTTGATTTTCTGAACATGTATCTGTTGATGGGAGCATCACAGAATCAAATGCAGAGATCAACATGATCAGCAAGTGTTCAATTTATTGAGTTTAGCTGTTTCTTTATAAACCCTTTTTGGTTACATAACTGGGTGCCCACAAGGGTATCTACAGTGTATTATTGGTTAGAGGTAGCTGTCCATAAAGCTATTACTAACATATTATTGGCTAAACTACTGCACATGCTAAGAAACCAAGTTACACTAAAATTAACTATGTTGATAGTTCTCTTTAATTGTTTTTCTTTCAGCTGGTACTGATTTCCACTGAACGAGCTGTTGTATTCCTCCCAGCTGGCCCCTGTTTAACTTTCGGCTCTCTGTCTCAAGGCCTTGTTAGAATTGTTCAGCATCAATCAGTCTCACAGCACCTAGGCCTTGTTCTCTGTAAAAAGTTCCCACATGTATCAACATTCTAAGTCACTGTTCCATCTTCCTATCAAGATGAATTAGTCCCTATGTACAGTCACACTGCCAATAGCTGGATTGGTCCCAAGACTTCAGCTAGCTTGCTTACATCTGCATGATCTGAGTCTGAACTTTCCTTGACTTGTCATTTTAATTTCCCAAATTAACTCAGTACATGAGTTATCAAGCTAATTGGCATACTGTATTGTAAGGTTTACTCAGTACTTCTAAATCTTTGTGGATTTACCAGTGCAGAATTTCAAAAGACAGTTAGATTTCTTTGTGTTGCTACAAATGTCACAACGCTTTGTTTTGTTGGAACTTGAAGTCCTAGAATAGTGGAATTAAGAATGATAAAAGAATATATTCCACCTCTATTTGCTTTTTCAGGTATCTTGGCTTCTGTTGTCATGATGCAGCTTTTCTTCCTTTACCTGGAGATCAGAAAAAAGTTGCTAAGTTTGGAATTTAAGATTGAAAAAACTTCCTAGTTGCATAGTTTGAATCAGGCTACAAAATCCAGGGAACCAATATGCTATATGTTATGAAGAAAAGAGTGTATGTTACACTGAAAGTATTACATGATCAGGATTTTCCCTATAAATAAATTTAGTAGTAATTTTCAGGAAAAAAACCAGTAATATTTCTCCGCACAGTGAAGCAGAATTAGACTGAAGCAGAAACACAAATGTAAAACATACTTAGTTGAGGAAATTGAAGTTGCAAATGCCTGCACTAGTTCCTCTAAAAAGATTCATATATTTCCCACACAATCTTTTAAGATTTTCAGAGATGGCAAAATAATGTTGACTTTGAACCATTTCTAGACATATCTGCATTAGCAAAAGCTTAGCAGTTATGACAAGTCTTTTTAGTCAGATTAGATTTCTAATGAGGAGAATAATAATAAACCGTAATAAAACATAATAAAACTAGGTTATTTGTATATATATCTATATATTATATGCCGAACAAATATGTAGATACTTTTTATTTTAATTATAATTCAACAAATATAATGTTTGAAAATATTGTAGATAATTGCTTAGGTAATTTACAGATTAATTAAGAGAAAGCTTGTTTGCAGCAGGTAGACAGTTACTTTATTTAAATTACTTCAGAATAGATGAGAACTGTTATTGCTTAGTAACACCACAAGGTTATGTGGTGTTAAATTATTGTTATTGAAAAGAATATCAGGGGGACAATGTCTGGATACTTAAGTTTGGGTTCCTAAGCAGGGATTTTGTGTCTTACAATTACATCTTTGTATCATGCATTCAAAACATTTTAGATACCTAAAAATGAAAATGGTACGTTGACAGGTACTTTCAAGAAGTCACTGTTTAAGTGCTTAATAAAAACAGAATTTAAAATCTTTAATTTTATTTTTAAAATAAAGTTAAATAGAATACTGGATAATATTTCAAGGGTCATAAGTCATAAATCATCCTATATTTAATCCAAACAATCCAGAGAATTATAGTATGGAAACATATGCTCCAGTGATTTTAGAGTATTTTCTGTTGCAAGCAAAATAACTAAACCTCCTATGCTTCTGGAAATGTTTTCTTAACTGCCTTCTTAACTGCTGGCTTTGATAAGGCAATGTTCCTCCCTCTCCCCTCTTAGGTTCTTTCTTTCCTTCATGTTCAACATATAATCATACATAACCATAGTATCCTTGCCTTTGAATCCCTAATGTTTTGGCCTATGCCCTGCCATTTAGATCATTTTGTATCATTAGCCACTTCCTTTTTTTTGTCAGCTGTTGATCCCAGGCTACACCATCTCTCTGATCTGTTCTTCACCAAAACATTCTTGCTTTTCATATGCAGGAAAATGCCAGTCTTTCAACATCTGAAAACCTGTAGCCACCTCTAAGGCTCTAAAGTTTTGTTCTTACTGTACTAATAACAATTTACAGTCCTTTAAAATTGTACCTTATTTACCTTAGTGCTCCTTCCCAAATTTACATATTTATTTCTTAAGTCATTTTTTTTGCTCTTTGTCATTTCTTCTCTCTTTTCTTACTTGATGTTCCCAGGCAATCTGTGTTAAATGTGTTCTATGATACATGCCTTTCTATCCAAAGATTGGTCTCGAGATCTGGTTATGGTTATTCACTTCATCATTGACCTGTAGCAAGTTGTTTGATTTCCTGTTTGCTTAATTTCTCTCTCTGCCTCATAATTGGTTTGGGTTTCTTTTCAGAAATAAAATAGAAGAAATTGCCTTTCTCAGACCTTTTCCTGTCTTTCGTCTTTAGCCTGTACACTAAAGAAATAGCCATTCCCCAACTCCTTTTGTATGTCATGTAGCAAAATGGATCTTGAGTCTTAAATGGTTCATACTCAGTTGCATCATTCAGCAAGTACTTAACAGTTGAGTCATGTTATATAGAAATCCTGCAGCTTTCTTGGGAAAAGGAGACTTTATTTCACTAGAAAATTTAGCAATGTCCAAAGGAACCAGACTGTAATAGGGACATAGAGTTATAGAATAATAGAACAATCAGGTTGGAAGAGACCCACCGGATCATCAAGTCCAACCATTCCTATCAAACAATAAACCATGCCCCTCAGAACCTCATCCATTCGTGCCTTAAACACCTCCAGGGAAGGTGAATCAACCACCTCCCTGGGCAGCCTGTTCCAGTGCCCAATGATCCTTTCTGTGAGAACCTTTTTCCTAATGTCCAGCCTTAATCTCCCCTGGTGGAGCTTGAGGCCATTCCCTCTTGTCCTGTCCCCTGTCACTTGGGAGAA
>WAAB01004749.1:0-16955 GCA_013389865.1 Piaya cayana | reverse complement strand
CCAGCTCCCTCAATACCCTTAGGTGGATGCCGTCTGGCCCCATGGACTTGTGGGTGTCTAGTTGGGCAAGCAAGGCTCTGACCACATCCTCTTGGACCATGGGAGCCTCATTTTGCTCCTCTAGTTCCGGGGTTTGTACACACAGGGAACAACTTTGTTTACAACTAAAGAATGAAGAAAAGAAGTCATTAAGTACCTCAGCCTTTTCCTCATTTCCTGTCACTGTTGTTCCTTCTGCGTCCAATAGGGACTGTATGGTCTCCCTGGTCCTCCTTTTATTGTTAATATATTTATAGAAAGATTTTTTATTATCTTTCACAGACTTTACCTATCTGATTTCTAGTCATGTAGCTCTTTTCCTTCCCAAACTTGAAGAGAACAGGACTGTTTTTTCTCTTAAGTACTTCTTAGAATAATTTCTCTTTTATATTGTACTCTTACAGGAGAGAGGATCTGTTATAGAGTTGTTTATTCCATAAGCAAAGAAGAAGCATCATTTCCATACAGTTTTTAGACAGCTTCATTCAAACTCCCCTGAAATTAATGGTGACATTCCATTTACCTTAATTTTAGATCAAGATAAAGGAGAAAGAGAAAAACAGATCCCAAATCCTATGGAAAGAAACAAGAAACAGAGCATAATTAGCTGTGTTCACTGTGGCAGAAATGGATTAATTGTGGCACAAAGTTAGAAAAACAAACATAATTTCTGAGGTAAAAATGTATCATTTATCATGGTCATTATGTTAATATCTATAAACTAACTAGGGTTATAATCTCAGTGTGCTAGATATTGCAAAAACATAGCCCAATAATGTGTCTAGGTAGTAATTTAAAGTGGCCTTTGCCATCACGTGCAAAATGTTAAAGATTGATTTGAGGCTCATGAACTCTCTGTTCCCTACAGTGGGGACCTGAGACACAAGATACTAATTATTTTCTTTTGGTTTTTTTCCCCCTGATTTTTAACTCCCTTTTCTACTTTAAAGAATTTTTGTTCGAGGTGTTCAATATTTTTATAAGTACTTTTTGAGGTAGATATTTTTCCACTAAACCGTATTTTATGTGCCCATTATCTTTTGGGAGTGTCAGCTTGATTAGGAAAGCTAGATTTCTGTGCATGGAAGGAACTTGTGAGTCCAGCTTCTAATAATGGAAGCATGTCTCTTGAAAACACATCACTGATATGCCTCTTCTGCAGTCCTCAACTGACAGTTCTTCCTGATTTCTGAGCTTAGTGAGTGGCATGCAGTTCTGCGATTCAGAGAAATAAAGCCTCACCTTTCTAGCATGTGTTATCAGTCATCTCTCTGTGGCTCTATTATATTTAAAACAAAAGGCTATTACTAGATCAAGTAAGTGAAGGTCATTTCTTACCTCTGCACTGTGTTTGCCCGTGCTATGCAATAGAAGAGACCTGGAATCTAGCTTTTGGTGGCACTCATTGTGACTGTGTTTGCAAACCTGGCCACCCTGGTAGGCAATATCTCATTATTCTATGTGATTGTAACTCTTGGATCACCACTTCTTCAGCATTTTCTGAGATACACAACAGATGCTGTGATCCAATAATCATTGCCACTTAATAGGAGCTCCAGGAGCCTATGACAGCTACCAGACATCAGTCATCAATATTTTGCTGTCTTTCTCATGCAAGACATCTTTTTCTCTCTGCCTCTTAGCTCATTTCTCCCCAAGCTTAAAGGCTGCTGAGGTCCCACAGACTCGGTCACAGGAGCAAAAAGACAGTTTCAATCAGCAGTGTCTTGCAGTTGAGAAGCAGTGACTCCTGAGTCATAAAAGCTACTCCCACTCAGGAAACTAAAATATTGTTTCCCTATGAAATAGCTTCTTTTCTCCTGCTGAGCACAGAATTAAGAGCTCTTAATTCCCAGTAAATGGAATACGTTGCCTGTAAATAGCAGGGGCTTCGGAAGCAGGTGGTAATTTTTTTGAGGGTCCTACTATTAGGTCTTACTTCCCATTAAACAGTTACAATTCACTGGGAATCAGGAGATCTCAAGTTACTACTCAGCTGAGTTTTGATTGACCACTGCAGATCAGCAATATCTTACTTTGGTGGGAGGCACGTATTTTAGATTCACTGCATCTTCTGAGTTCAGGGGGAACAGCATATTGATTCCATTTTCCCCTGAGTTAGATTCATAAGCCACTTTTCCCCCACCTGTTTTGGAACATATAATAATTTAAATATTGTCAAGTGAGTACTCTACTGCACTGCAGCTTCTGATTTACTTTAGAGTGCTCATTTTGATTACAACATGAAATTTAGCCTGTCTGCAACAGTTTGCTGAAGGAAGTCATGAAACTTGCACAAATGTCTAGTAGAGAGGCCATTACATAGCAGGCTAATACATCCTCAAAATAGTGATGCATCCATAGTGAACTGTGGATTTCATTCAGAATTCTATCTAAGCTAAGAGGCACTTCCATGTAAAAGTAAGTACAGGGCAGAGGAGAAATTCTGACTATTCCAAAAAGTAGACCTTAAACTTCTACATGTGGGGAAATTCACATGCTAGGATCCTGTTGATGGTAATAGTCAGTAAAGATCTAATATTTCTGTTTTAAGAATACATCTAAATACTGGAAACCAAAACCCGACCAAAACCTCATAAAACCCTAAGAAAACTGTTAAATTTGTGCTCCTTGTTTCTTTGCTATTTGACCTCATAAAGATTAGATTTTCAGATAGAGAACTTAGGAATTCAATGGGGAAACAAATAATAAGCTCCCAAAGGCTCAGTAGGTTGGCCTAGAATGAATACTTCTTGTGCAAAAGGAGTATATACAATATGAACAATATGTACAAATGCATGTACAATACTAGAGGTATAAGTACAAACTTTTGCCCTGAAGAAAATAAAAATAATGTATAATAAAAGACCAAGATTAAACTACAGCTTTCCATTAATTGTAAACGCAAAAAAGAACATTCAGCAAGTGGAACTTAAGTTTAACAGACAAACCCATCATGAGCATGTAGAAAAAAAGTTAAAAAGACTAAGGCACAAATTAATATGCAGCTAATTAACATGCAGGTTATTGGTCAGAAAATGTCAAAATGTAATTACTAAATGAGTAACAGGAAGATAAGAGGAAAGTATTGGTATACTAACATTCCTAAGAGTTTGCTTAGTGAAAGTCCCAAGAGCAAAGTTTTCCTTTCCTCTTGCTTCTCTCAAAACAACTACACTGAGCTCATGCTATTTTAAAGTATATAACAGAACTACACAGCATCACCAAAACTATTTTAGAAAAGATTCTGCCACTGGGGATCATCTTCAACAGTGCTTTTCTCATTTTACAACAGGCAATTTTTTGTGGAGTCTGTTTGTGCACCAGAAAGACTAACATTCCTTAAAGCTATTCCATTTCTATTGTCTCTTATTTTTATGTAATTACAATTGAACCTTAGGTGGAACTACTATTCTGTTGTGATTATAATCACTGTGTAAAACGTGATTATATCAAGTAGTTTTGTTGAAGTTAAGAAGGTAGAATGAAGACAAGGAAGGCAAAGTAATAACTTAAAATTAACCAACTCAGGAAATATAAGTTTATTCTTACGGTCTGAAAAAGAGAAAAAATAAGCCCAAGGCACAAATTTTTAATTTATAAAATTCATTGTGGCAGAAAGACATTCAACATGGTTTCTCTCCTGATACCACATAGTCTCTAGGTACACAACTCCCTTCAAACTACAACTGCCAGGTTGCCTGTGTACACTGTGTGCCCCAGGCTTGGAAATATCTGAGTAAATTTGGCATCCTCTAGAGGTGAGCTAGCACATCAAGTTAACTGTAAGGTTTCATTATTTAATTGTGCCTGACATATCTTTGCTCAATTACTCCCCAAGCCTGAAGCCTTTTTTTCAGTTCTCCTGAGCTGACATTTTTACCCATGGCTTTTTTTAATCTTTATTTCAATCAGGGGGCGAGGAGGTGAGGGGAGTAATTTAGGAATCTATACCTGGTTTCTAATATACTTAAAAGGCATTACTGGGCAACATTATTGATATTTTACAGTGTGCCTTCTGCCTGTGTATACAGAGGAGCTGAGGTGCCAAAACATTTGGGGAAAAAAGTTACTTGCATATTCCTTCCCAGTAAAATGAAATTGGTGTTCATCTGTAGCATAACAATCCTGCTTAGTGAGGTACTGAGAACCCTTAAATACAACTACCTTCAGCTGGACAGCTCATCAGGCACACATGACTGAAGTATGCCTGCATCTGTAAGCAGGAACATACCATTTTGACATTACTTATCTGCTGCCTTTGATTTTTAAGCTGATGAGGTGTCGCTCATGTTAGCAGCTGACTGCTAACCAGGACTGTAGGATTAGGTGTAGAAGGAACCAGACTGTTTTGTTATTCCTGTAAGTTCATTTACACAAGTGGCCACAGACAGCACCAATGAGAAAGACTATACAAGACTACTTTTTGTTTACATAGTAACTCTGAGATAGATTTCTAAAAGTTGTTCAAATTGCCCATTTCATTTTCAATCCTCTTCTCCATGAACTTTTGTAAAAAGTATTTTTTTAAGCTCAGAAAGAATTAATGGTAAAAAAAATTGCAAAGCATGTTTTCATGTTTACAATGCTTAAATTCAGAAAAGTCTGTCTGGTAGATCGGTATTAACTTTTTCAAGATTTGACATAGTCATCTACAATAGACTTAAATCAGTGTCTAACTGAAACTAATTTGGACACTTTGACTGTGCTGCAGCTACAGACCTAAAAACAGTGTATTACAATTGACAATGTTTGGTTGAGTTCTCAAGGTTATAGTAACATCAGTGCTTAGATTGAGGCCTGTACATGCTCCGAAGTTTATACTTAGCAAATTTTCTGATCAAACTTATCTTAAGTCTTAAGCCCAAATGTGAGTTGAATTTCAGGGCTCTTTTTTTTTTCTTCTTAAGACCTGTATTGGTCCTCATTATATAACAAGCTGTGCCTGAAGTGGAGTTGTTTACATTAAAATACATCCATTCTTACCCTCTCTCAACATCTCTGACCCTTAATGAAGCTGCATCCTGAAGACAACTTTGTGAAAATGTCTTTCCTTTCTAGAGAAACCTGCATTTCATTTGGAGGAGAGGCAATACTATGCAATATCTACTTTATGAAAGCAAAGTTATATTTTCTATTGTAACAACTAATCATGCTTCTATACTTTCAGCAGTGACAAAACTAGCTGGAGGAATAAAAGACTTGGGATGTGCATCATTTAAAAAAAAAAAAAAGAAAATATATATAACAAAAACAAAATCCAAGAAAATTTATATAACTAATTTTTTTTCCCCAAATCGTTATGGGGCATAAATAAATTTTCCACTTTATACTTACTCTGGTTTTAAGTCTCAGGCTTTTTGCAAATAATTTTAAGATAGGTATGTGTAGAAATGAAATAAGATTGTATTTGACCACACATCCCTACCAGCGGCAGGAAAATATCTAGTTTAACTGACCTGCTGATTATATGCAAAAATGTACTTCCTGCATCTGAAATACAAGTTCCTGTAAGTAATTTTCCGGGGCTTAGGCCACTTGTAGACGCATTTGTCCTCAGTCTTGTAAAATAAACATGATGGGTATGAAGAAGAAAAAAGTAAGAGATAAAGATAGCAGTAAAACCAAAAAAACTTTCTCAGCCATGTGTTGGACTTTAACTGTAAAATTATTAATAATTCTCTACCTTCTCCTCCCCTTCCTCACTGTCTCCCTCTAACTGGCAATTATTTCTGTAGGAAGTCTAGTGATGACAGAAATTAGTTATGAAATCACCTGGACCTCTTGAACTAGCAGCAAGATTATTACTATGTAATTATCATTATTTCCGACAGAATTGCTGAAAAACATTTTAAAGTTTCTGTTAAAAATTGAGAACTTTTGAGTCTATATAAAACTTTGAGGAGGAGGTGATAAAAGAAGCATTTGATAAAAAACAGAGGGTATAAGGAGGTACAGCAAAATAAAATTTTAGCTTAATAATATTAAGTTTAGCTTAACAGTAATATTTTATATCTGCTTTTTTTGTTACTTTAGTTGTTTTTCAAGTTTACAGTGTTCATATGTTTTCAGAAGTACTTGTTCACTTAAGCCAACAGACTAGAAGGCTGTAGACAATGACTGACAAGAGTGTTTAAATTCTTCTGACACAGTGAGATTCTTGTTTGTATGTGAGCAGTACTTGTACTCTTGGAGTATTTTATATTTAAACACATAAATTATTGGAAAATGATACTTTGCAAATACTGTCACTAACAGAAAACTACCCAAAAAACCTAGCATATATTAATAACAGAAAACTTCCAGCTCCTCCAGTAAGCTTTAACTTCTTTGTTGGTCTGCATGCTGCTACTTCCTGACATGCTACAGTGATTATTATGACTGTAGCACAGACATATAAAATTGAATCACACAAATTTCTGCAGAGCATCGCCTGACAATCTTGCAGATGAATGTGTGGTATGAGTGTTCTGGCTAGTGAAATGAATAAGAATTGTTTCCTGGGATTGTCAGTTCCTCTTAAAAATGGGCTAAACATTCCCAACTTTATTATAATTACATTGAGTCAAAAACTCCTAAGGGATGCTTATGTACTATTGAAAAAAATAAATCCAAGGGTGGTATATAGCTCAGTTGGATATAAAGCAATCCAAACTGAACTATTTTTGCATATTTTGAGCTCATTGTTTCAATCCAACACAGCATTTTATTTTCCTTCATAAGTAAAATACATTTAAAAATTAGGCCTGCTCAAAGAACATTTAACTTTAAGCAATCTTTGATTCTCCAAAACTTTTTATTTTCATAGTAGTTGTCTCTAAATTTCCATGGTACAAAATCTTGTATTTCTAAGGAGGTAATCCCCATCTGGTTTGCAAAACCAAAACCTGTAGCATAACCTTATCTTTGCCTCAACCTGGTATATGAAATAAAAAAAAAAAAGTAGAACAGAACCACAGCTGAGAAAATTGAAAATGAAATTCAGCATATGTCACAGTACTTCTCACGGTAGCTCAGTAATTGACAACACAGTGTGCAAATAAGTGATTTGCTTTACAAAGATCTGCAAAAAAGAGATAACTCAGCTAAAGTTTGAAAGCTCCTTCCATTTTTATCTTTAAAAACAGAATAACTTTTGTATTTTGTTTATATGCTGAAATTAAAAACCTTTGAAACATGATTTTATACCTTCCTCTATTTTGAATCAAAGGTTTTGTAGTATAAACTCTTCATCAGCCCTTAAAGAAGAGCAAAAGTTAGTTGTTAATGTGAGGCAGATTTAATACTTCCTGAGTATGAATCTTTCGTGAGTGCTATCAGTATATGATTTTCAATTGTGTTTCCTCAGATGTTGTGTTGACTGATTCATTCTTACATTGCTCTGCCTGAAAAGTGAAAGTTATTCTGCCCTTGCTGATATTTTTAAGTCTACTGTTTTCAAGTCACAACCGACAGAGCCCATAGGGGTGGATGTTCTCTTACACAGACAGAAATAAAATAATTATGGGTAAATTGCTGTGGATGGAATAAGATCTCCCCTAATCTGGTGACAGCCTTAACTGAAATAAAATTCTGTCACTTAAAGAAGACAAATATTCACATGTTTCATATCTTTTGTTTTCCACAACCTGAAGAACTTAAGTACTGTAGAGGAAGAGCTCCTACTTGTAGGGTTTCTTTAAGTGAGCGTTTCTCTTTGATGAAATTCTGAGTGAAATAACCCTTGAAAATAAAAATGTTTCATCTGAATCTAAGATGGATTTGAGTAGTTATTATTCCAACAGTAGGAACTTGTAAGAGTCAGGAATTATTAGGGTTGAATAAATGATATTTGCTGATGGAGATGCTTTACAGTTCTGCTATTTATGAACTTTCAACAGAAAACACTTCAGTTTAAATAGAAGGCCTTGTGTTACTTTAGTTTTACTTAAGTAAAAGGGCAAAGGTCTCCAAACATTATAGTAGATAATAAAAAAAGTGCTTGCTGCAACCACAGTAGTGTTCAGAAGTAGCAGTAATCATTATGAATTCATAGTCTCTTGTGTTCCAAGTGTATGAAATACAAATTTTATATAACCAAACAATATTTATCTGAGTGGTATATAATCAGCTCTACTACCTGCCATAAACTTTGTATAAAACCACAATGCTTTCAGAAAGTGTAAAAGGTCGTATGAACATTCTGCAATTTTTCCAAAACAACTCTTGTATAAAACTCAGAAAGCACAGAGAACTCTTCTAGCCTTGACCATGCAAAGTGTATAAAATATAAGGTGTGTTTGGAAACTAAAAAGACAGGAAAAATTTTGTTTGCTCCTACTTTTTTCTTTAGATTCATTAATATCATATGCATCCGTACATAGCTAGATAGAAGAAAACTGAACCAGTCAATTGTATGTAAACATATTTGCTGAATTTATTCCAGTAGCTGAAGCACTGAATGTGTTGAGTGCTCAGCATATGACCCAGCATGCAGTTTAGACTGCATTGCTGCCTGTTCTCCACTGATCTTCTACTGCCCTGTAGAAAGACAGTCCTTCTGCACTGCAAGATGACCACAGAGAGCTCCTTCAGGTGATCAGCCTCCAGCTTCTAACACTAAACCTTGGCCCTGGAAAGCAGACCCACTATTTGATTCCTCTGTACCATACTACCACTGCTCCTACAACAACTAAAAGCATAGGTTGCCAAAGCACACAGGTTCAGCCCAGACCACAAATTGATCACATTGTCAATTTGCAGAAGAGCATGGAAATAAAACTGAAATTTCCTCACACCAGAAAAAAAAATTCATATCCTTAAAGTCTAGATATCATACTAGGATCTGGGACTGGTAGAACCTCAGAACTTGAGATGAATGATGATGACTGATGTGAAAGGTCTCACTAGAGAGAGAATTAATATTAGCAATGGATTATAACAAGCAGTCCACTGCTATCAAGTCCATGACATCTGGGTTGCACATCACGTCTTCGGTTTCTAGAATGGCTTCTTCCACTTCCTGTGATGAACCAGATTTATGACTCAAAATGGATGAAAACAATTTATGACTCAATGCTTATTCTTTGGGAGGTTAAGAGAATGATTTTACCAGTAATCAGGGATGCACCACCACTAAGCCTCAATAGTTGGATTCCCAAGGCTGTTCATAAGACATCTCACGTTGCAAAGTCATTCTCTTTTATGGAAAACTGCCAAAAATAAAGCAGGTGTAATTTACAAAGTTGTTGCTTTAAAACATACATAACTTTGTTATACTTCTGAGATCTGGCCTCTAATTTCTGCAGAAATGTCTCAACATGACCACTACCCTGCCTAGGTGCTGCTAACACTTCCTCTATTTGCAGACTTAGCAAATACGATTCAGCTGCTTACTCTCTGTCAGCAGAGCCTCTGTCATCAACATACAGTCCACCATATCCCTTGACTCCAGAATCAGTAATAAAAAAATATTTTTAAATTGAAATGAACATGCAACATGCATGATAAAAAAATCATGAAAAGTGCAGCATAAAAGTTCTAAGTAGAACTATTCACAAGGTGCTAAAACTTACTTACAAACTCTTGAGCTATCCCACTGAAGGTGAGAGAAATCACCCTTGTAAGTAGAAGAAATTTGCATGTGTCATGAGCTTGAATCCTAACACAGAAATGACTGCCCCCCTCTTACCATTTCCTCTGTAATTTATGATTCTAAATCCTTTCCCAAAATTTTGGAAGAAATTTCCTCTTGGCTCCAAAAGTCCATGTTCTATATGAGCAGGAAGTTTGCCAATGACACTGAAAGATCATCTGGAGCAGCCATAGGGGAATATATGTAATGTGAAGTAATAATAAAGAGAGGTCAGATGGTTAAATAATATGTAGAAGTTGCCAGCTTTCCTCTTTTTTTTTTTCTTTTTTTTTAAATTTTTTGGAACTAATAGAATGTGAGGGAATCTGAATATGAGTGAACATGAATTTGTTTATCAAAAACATCCAGGGACCTGATATTTAGAACTTCATGGATTAAAATAACGAAATACAGAACAAAGGCCTGGAAAATTAGTTTATGGAAGGACTATTCTGACCATCTCCCAGGGAGCAGGGAAAAAAGTCCTAAATGTGACTAAGCTACTCTGGGGCAAATTTAGCTACAAAATTATTCATAAATGTATGTCATCCAGAGGAAATGTGTTATGGTACATTTTTGATAGAGATTTGTAAACTATTCATTTCATTCAGTTAGCCTTAGCCTGTAGCAAGCAGCTTTTTCATATGTCTGCCATCTATTATTCTTTAAGATGCATTTGGATTTGTTCAGGACTATGCCTAAAAACAAAATATAAATTTGAAATTAGACTTTGTCTTTCAATACCTCTTTTATTTTTCTCCATGTAGCTTTTTGGCCTGTCATGGTCATAAAATGCTAGTATTTTCCTTAATTCTGCTTAAACACTATTTTGGTTGCCTGCAAAAATGAGAGTCAACTGCTGTCCTGGAAAAGGGCTAACAAAATAATTATCCCCACTGGATTCAAGCTTTTGAGTTGCATGAAAAGGATCAAGGAGAATTTTTTCTTATTTCTTTCTATTTTTTCCTTTAATTGCGACAAAACTCTGCTCCTTTAAAGATTAGGGCTGTACACAAAGACAAATCTGTGTCCCTCTTTTGTAAATTAAACATTATGTGTAAATCAGGTGCTGTGAATCTCTCCCTAGAGAGGTTTGTTTATATGGAATATGAAAAAAATATTAATATGAAATAAAATAGTACAAAATTCCAAGTGCTGCATTTACAGTCATTCTAATATCTACACCAGTAAATTAAATGCAAAGCAAAATTGAGGAAAACTTAATGAAAATTGGTTTAGGCATGAAAATACAATAGCAAACAAAGCTAAGATCTTGCTATGAATAGCAGCATTTCACTCAGTGGCAACTTTGACACTTTAGAATTGGACTCAATCTGCTGCAAAGCCATTTTCAGAACAACAAAAGCAATATTTGGTCTTTTCCCATATGGAAAGAAATAGCAATTGTTTTCTGTGCTTTAGCTTATCTCATTGGATAAGTGCCCTGCATTCTTCATTTGAAATAGTTAATTCTTTCTACCAAAACTGGGTTAACACGTTTGCCAGAGTTTCTCTTCCCTTTTCACTCCCTTCCTTTTTGTGCTGTACTAAATGAGCACATCTCTCATACAGTTCTCCCTAAATATTTGTTTTGATCAGAGATGATTATCTTCATGAATGCAGTTGGAAGTTTTCTGGTAGTTATTTCTATCTACCTTGTTCAAAATAAGAACAGTTTCTGAGATTGTTCACTTACTCATGGCATAGCAGCAAGCCAATTCTGGATAAATATTCAGAGGAGTCATCTAAATAGGTATGAATGTATTTCACTCACTGGTTTTGAGTGAAGCAACAGGCATTTTTAAGAAGTTACGAGTAGAATAATATCCAGGTTGTATAATGTGGTTTTCTAGTTTTAAGAAAGTTTTCAAAACAAAACACTTCTGCTAGACTGGAATGTTATGATGGACAAATAATCTCTTCACAGCGGTTTGATTCCATATTTGACTGAAAAACTGATATCCATTCTGAGTAACTGAATAGCCACCACCTCTGTCAAAATGCAGATCTGCATATTTCTGAGAGTTAATTAGAATATAAGGGATATAACGACAAGCAAGAACATAAGAATATTTTACAATGTCATAAATTGAAAAACAAAAAGAACAGAATGAGAGATATTTATGATAATCATTTCTATCACAGGATAGTAAGTTAAAAACTTCTTTAGAAGACTGGCAGAGGTGACCATAGTTTAAGATTTCAGAAAGATCTGTGCACTTCTAAGGTGATATATTCCAGAAAAATAACCATGACTTTTTAAAAATTTCTGAGATTAAGTGATCCGTAAAATCTGAATTTTCATTTTATCAAATCAGTCAGTCAACTTCATTTAAAACTATATTAAAAAATTCTACTTAGTAACTAATATAAATGTAAAATTGTTGACTCAAGCCACTTATATACTATCTGACACAGTTCACATAAAGTGATGACTCACAGTTTAGCAAGAGAGGTCTCAAATTCTGCAGTAGCATAAATTGAATTCTGAAATTGTTATAACAGATTTAAGCAGCTGTTTGAATGTTCATGAAGTCATACATTATCATTCTGAAGCAATTTAAAATGTGTTACAAATATTAAAATACAGAATCATTGCCTTTTAATTGTATATCAACTAATATTTGAAGGGTGTTAGGCTCATACAACAATGTACTTTCAAAGATTACACACAAGTAAGTGAAGAGCAGAAATTTCTGGTTTCTGTGCATAGATAGCAATAAAAAAAGGCAGCGGCTAAATCAGACCAAAGCTCCATTTCGGCTTTGTACCCAATATATCAAAGTTTTTTTATTTCTGCTTTTCTTTATTTGTTTGTTTAATTGATTGATTGACTTTTTTATTGCTACACAGCTTCTGAGTTGCACAAACTCCTGCCCAGTTCAAAAGCTAAATTCCTGGGAGAGGGCTCCTGTGTGTCTAGGAGCCCAAATGTCAACTTGCTAGGAGATTTTTCCTTGCAATACTCTCAAAGAATATTTTAATCCTTTTTGCTTCATCGATGCAATCTACTGATGCTATGTTCTTACATATGAAGATGGAACACTTCAGTGTTTCAGAGATTAGTCTGAGATCTGGGAAATGAACATTCATGTTCTTCTTTCATCCTATTAATATCTGAAATGAAGCAATTGGTCTTCCTGTGACACAAGGGATTAAAATAATCAGCTAATTGGAGAATACACTGCAATCCTTCCATGTTTAAGTGGCTCATAGAATGAAGTTGTTATATTATGGGGATAATTCAGCATAAAATAAGAAGCAACTTCTATTTCAGAATAATTTTCCGAGCACCTGCAAAGTTTTTCTTTCTGTGAGAGAAGATGCAGACTTCCCTTGTATCCCTTAGCTTCTCCTATCCTTCTTCTGCTGGTGATAATAATAAAGGAAGTTTTTAGGGGAATTGAATGTGAAGACAGAAGGCAAAATGGTAAGTAGAAAAATTAACTTTTTAAAAAAGAAAATGTTTTTGTTACTTACTGTAAAATTGAATATATAAATAAAAATAGTTATCAGAAGTTATGCTTGGCATTAGACTTGGCATTAGACTTGTTATGTACATTTTTGGGCAAGCTAATGATTGAAAAATATGTATATTTCCCACTTTATTTCAGATTTTCTTAAATGATGACCTTTGGGTAGAAGTCACATGCATGAATATGCAGGCACAAGAAAGAAACATTTTCTAAGAAAACAAGGTGGAAACCATAGGTGTTTCTGTACCTCATATGGAATTGATATATTTCACACAGGCCTTTATCAAGTTCCCAATTTGCATATTAAAAACTTACCCAACCAATATATATTTCTAGACAAGACTATATATATACGTATATATATGTATATGCATATAAGCCATTTCCTACATCTAGTTTTGAAAATTCTAAATTATCATAGAAGGTGAAAAAATAGTAAACACAAAACTGATTTTATCCCAGTAAGTTTTCTCTCTAGAAAAGTGTCAGGTCAGACTATGTTTATCTATTTGCCTTAAACATTTTGTCAGAGGACTACCCACTTGTGGCACCAGCTTGTCTGTTGTGCCATGGTTCAGTGGGGGGCAGTGCAGGAGCAGGCACAGCTCCCCCGCCTCCCCTCCTGCTGGCTTCCGCAGCCAGCCAAAACCAGAAAAGACTCATGAGGGAGGGGTGGGGGGCTCACCTCCATGCTGGCACTGACTCACACGCTCTGATCAGCGCAGTGTGGACCACCTGGCCTTGACCACATGTTCCCGAGATCATCTACTGCCTTTAATGTCGTGATTTCTTTCCCTCTCTCTCTCTTTCTCTTTCTCTGCCTCCTCTGCATCCCCTCCCTCCCCAGCCCATTACCTCATGGCATGCATGTTGGGTTGGATCCTAGGGACTTGGGTTGTTTTCGGGGATTCATTTCTGTAACTTTGGGTGGTTGCACACCCCCACCCCACCCCGTGTCTTTGTTGTGTGCCCTGGTATCTTGGTGTGTTTAGGTTTGCTGGAGCCAGAAATAAATACTGTTTTGATATTCACCCTGGGAGTGACCTTATTGGCCTCTGGATCACCACACAGACAAACGAATCCACTTTCCCCTCTGTCAGGGCCAGACATGAACATGTGGCTTGTGGGTTCAGGTTGTGACAGAAAGACATCAAAATTTCAGATCCATTTCCTCTGCCGGCCAATGATGTATTTGGTTGTGTAGAGAGATAACCCTTTGGCATGTGATTGTCAGGTGAAATTTAAATTTGCCAATCTTTTCTGTTCAATTCTCTCCATGAACATTAGACAGAGCTATGTGCTTCTGCTACAAGCAGCTGGAAATTCCAAGCATACAGATTGATTAAATTCATCAGAAGCATCAGTTGTGTCTAATTAATTCAATCCTGTATTAACAGTGTACAAATTTAGGAAAATGCCACATACAATCATTTCCAGAATTTACAGAAGTTCCAATGGCTTTTTGGAAACAGGTGAGCTGCTTTAACATCTTATATTTTTATGAAAAAAGCCACAAAGAAACATTGTCTAATCAGCTCAGTATAGCTACATATTTTTGTTGGTTAATTTTGAGGCAACATAGAGGAAGTAGAAATGTTATGGAACATCGGGGAGTGTGAGCTAGAGATAGATTGGTGGAGCCACACCCTGAGCTTCAGGATACAGAACAAGAATCAGCCACAGGAAAAAGCCCAGGATCAAAGGGACCTGGTACCTTCCCTCCATCAGGTTGTAGGCAGGGGCTCAAAAGGAAGTAGTGAGTGGTGAGTGGTGAGTGGTGAGTGGTGAGTGGAAGCAAGTCCACCGATGGGACAGAAAATGAAGCCCTGCCTTGCTCACACCTCCTTAGGTGCCTTTCCACAACAGATTTGAGGCTCTCAATGTGGAGGATGAACCAGAGGAAAACAAGGGAGATGATGCACCTACATCAGAGCAAGGACCAAGAGCACAATGGCACACATGCTATATTGCCACCACTGCCACAAGGATGGAAAGGAAAGTCAGTCATAGTTGTAGGAGACTTTCTACTGAGGGGGATAGAGGGTCTGATATGTCAAGCAGACCCCGCTCACAGAGAAGTCTGCTGCCTTCCAGGTGCCCGTGTAAGGGTTACTGCCAAGAAACTTCCCAACCCAATGAGGCCTACAGACTACTACCCATTAGTGCTGCTCCATGTGTGAGGGGATGAAGCTGCATGAGTAGCCAAAGGAGATTAAATTAGATTTTAGGGCCTTGGGATGGCTAGTAAGGAAATCTGTGGCCCAAGTGACTTTTAATTCTCTCCTTCCAATTACGGGTGGTGACACTATAAGACTCAGATGGGTCCAGTCAGTTAGTACATGGCCCCGTGGCTGGTGTCACCACAACAACTTTGGGTTTTTTGACACAGTACACTAGAGAGTATTGTGAAGGGTAAATGTACCTTACAGTCAAAGAATGATTATAACTTCTCTTGCCAAAATGCAACCTGTCTTTCAGCAATCTAGTATAGATCACAACAGTAAAGTAGCTGGAATGTCCATAGTACTCTTGGTAACTAGACCAACTGGTTTAAAACTGACTTGAGGCTATTTTTGCCTTTTCCCCATTGAAATCATCTTAGCACTGCTAATAAGAAAAAAATAACATGTCTTAATGCCCTCTCTTTAGCACCTATTAAGAATGTTTTTCTAAACACCATGCCTTTTCAGTGGGCTGAAGTACATAAATAATGAATGATTTGACAAAATATCCATTGCTAGTTAGAGTATAGAAAAATATCTGCTGGTTTATGCTTGTTGGACTTTATTTTTTAAAAAAATATTCAATATATTTCAAATAGACAGAACCCATGTTTTATCTGTAGAATTAGATCCAAAGGCAAAACAAAAATAAAGTTTACATGATCAGATCGTGAGTTCTTTTCATTTATGTTGTTTGTTTTGTTATTTGATAGTTCCCTCTAATATTTTTAAAATATGTTGGCTAATTACAATGAAAACACAGAAAGATAAGCAGAAGAAAGGCATTAATTTCGTATTAACTTTGTGTGAACAGACAAGAGAAATGATGAAGTCCCAGAGTGCGGAAAAATCTGCTTCAGGAATTTAGCACTGATGATATGTTAAGCAATACATAGAGTTTGTCCTTGAAACACAGTTCCACAGGGGAGAAAAGTTCACATGGGTGCAACTGCTCACTTAACCATTTATTTGACTGTTTACTTTGCAACCTTTTGCAGATCACAGATATTTGCTGTGCAATTAGCAGTCTCTCAGAAAATATCTTTTTAAATGATAACTCTTTAGAGTGGCATGACTCAGATTTAACTTTCACAATTGCAGTTCTCTGTAGCATTTCACATTTAAATGATTTTTTTAATAGCACCATGTTCAGTAACAAATAGCAACATGGATTGCACTGCTGCTTTACCACAAGTTAAACACTGATTAGCCCACAGCTATATGTTTTTAATAACACTTGTTCATCTCTTCATAGTGTCAGCTTTTAATTTCAAGAATAAATGAAATGTGTGTTCTCAACCTAAGTATTTACTTTACTGCAAAATAATTTAATTTGTTTAGAGAGAATAATGTATTGGTTAATTTAAATATTTATAACAATTATTCTATCAAATGACCAAGAAGGCATTATTACTCCAGGAGGAGAAAAAAAAAAAAAAGATTGGTAAGATATATGTTTTAAATCCTAGTGAGCTGCTTTAAGGGTTTTCCTGAGATAATCAAACTTTATGAATACCACCATGCCAATCTATGCCACCTACAGGATGTCAGTCATGTTTGAAATGAGGAATGCACAAAATTGTCATATTCCTGGAATTTAGTAGA